>JABXWE010000097.1:0-108223 GCA_014611495.1 Limonius californicus
TGTAAAATTGAATTTGATAGACTCACGAAACATTTAGCACATTATGGATCCTACTAAAATAAGTCGAGGAAACATAAGTATTCAACACCTGATAATAATATTACCAAGACTAAACATAATTTAGCGATAGGAAACCTATGAGTACAAGAAAGTAGCCAAAAGACCTCGTTCATGTACTAAGGTTTTTACGAAATGGGAAAATTATCTACCTCAAGCTAATTTTGATGCAGAGCTGTATAATTGAATTTGCTACACTCACGAAACATTTAGCACATTATGGATCCTACTAAAATAAGTCGAGGAAACATAAGTATTGAACACTTAATAATAATATTACCAGGGCTAAACATAATTTAGCGATAGGAAACCTATGAGTACAAGAAAGTAGCCAAAAGACCTCGTTCATGTACTAAGGTTTTTAGAAATGGGAAAATTATCTACCTCAAGCTAATTTTGATGCAGAGCTGTAAAATTGAATTTGATAGACTCACGAAACATTTAGCACATTATGGATCCTACTAAAATAAGTCGAGGAAACATAAGTATTGAACACTTGATAATAATATTACCAGGGCTAAACATAATTTAGCGATGGGAAACCTACGAGTGCAAGAAAGTAGCCAAAAGATCTCGTTCATGTACTAAGGTTTTTGCGAAATGGGAAAATTATCTACCTCAAGCTAATTTTGATGCAGAGCTGTAGAACTGAATTTGCTACACTCACGAAACATTTAGCACATTATGGATCCTACTAAAATAAGTCGAAGAAACATAAGTATTAAATACCTGATAATAATATTACCAAGACTAAACATAATTTAGCGATAGGAAACCTATGAGTACAAGAAAGTAGCCAAAAGACCTCGTTCATGTACTAAGGTTTTTTCGAAATGGGAAAATTATCTCCCTCAAGCTAATTTTGATGCAGAGCTGTATAATTGAATTTGATAGACTCACGAAACATTTAGCACATTATGGATCCTACTAAAATAAGTCGAGGAAACATAAGTATTAAACACCTGATAATAATATTACCAAGACTAAACATAATTTAGCGATAGGAAACCTATGAGTACAAGAAAGTAGCCAAAAGACCTCGTTCATGTACTAAGGTTTTTACGAAATGGGAAAATTATCTCCCTCAAGCTAATTTTGATGCCGAGCTGCAAAATTGAATTTGATAGACTCACGAAACATTTAGCACATTATGCACCCTACTAAAATAAGTCGAGGAAACATAAGTATTGAACACTTAATAATAATATTACCAGGGCTAAACATAATTTAGTGATGGGAAACCTACGAGTGCAAGAAAGTAGCCAAAAGACCTCGTTCATGTACTAAGGTTTTTACGAAATGGAAAATTATCTACCTCTACCTCAAGCTAATTTTGATGCAGAGCTGTAGAACTGAATTTGCTACACTCACGAAACATTTAGCACATTATGGATCCTACTAAAATAAGTCGAAGAAACATAAGTATTGAACAGCTGATAATAATATTACCAAGGCTAAACATAATTTAGCGATAGGAAACCTATGAGTACAAGAAAGTAGCCAAAAGACCTCGTTCATGTACTAAGTTTTTTCGAAATGGGAAAAGTATCTACCTCAAGCTAATTTTGATGCAGAGCTGTAAAATTTGAATTGAATTTGAATTTGATAGACTCACGAAACATTTAGCACATTATGGATCCTACTAAAATAAGTCGAGAAAACATAAGTATTGAACATTTGATAATAATATTACCAGGGCTAAACATAATTTAGCGATAGGAAACCTATGAGTAGAAGAAAGTAGCCAAAAGACCTCGTTCATGTACTAAGGTTTTTCGAAATGGGAAAAGTATCTCCCTCAAGCTAATTTTGATGCAGAGCTGTATAATTGAATTTGATAGACTCACGAAACATTTAGCACATTATTGATCCTACTAAAATAAGTCAAGGAAACATAAGTATTAAACACCTGATAATAATATTACCAAGGCTAAACATATTTTAGCGATAGGAAACCTATGAGTACAAGAAAGTAGCCAAAAGGCCTTGTTCATGTTCTAAGGTTTTTCGAAATGGGAAAATTATCTACCTCAAGCTAATTTTGATGCAGAGCTGTAAAATTGAATTTGATAGACTCACGAAACATTTAGCACATTATTGATCCTACTAAAATAAGTCAAGGAAACATAAGTATTAAACACCTGATAATAATATTACCACGGCTAAACATAATTTAGCGATAGGAAACCTATGAGTACAAGAAAGTAGCCAAAAGGCCTTGTTCATGTTCTAAGGTTTTTCGAAATGGGAAAATTATCTACCTCAAGCTAATTTTGATGAAGAGCTGTAAAATTTGAGTCGAATTTGAATTTGATAGACTCACGAAACATTTAGCACATTATGGATCTTACTAAAATAAGTCGAGGATACATAAGTATTGAACACTTGATAATAATATTACCAGGGCTAAACATAATTTAGCGATAGGAAACCTATGAGTACAAGAAAGTAGCCAAAAGACCTCGTTCATGTTCTAAGGTTTTTCGAAATGGGAAAATTATCTACCTCAAGCTAATTTTGATGCAGAGCTGTAAAATTGAATTTGATAGACTCACGTAACATTTAGCACATTATGGATCCTACTAAAATAAGTCGAGGAAACATAAGTATTAAACACCTGATAATAATATTACCAAGGCTAAACATAATTTAGCGATAGGAAACCTATGAGTACAAGAAAGTAGCCAAAAGGCCTTGTTCATGTTCTAAGGTTTTTCGAAATGGGAAAATTATCTACCTCAAGCTAATTTTGATGAAGAGCTGTAAAATTTGAGTCGAATTTGAATTTGATAGACTCACGAAACATTTAGCACATTATGGATCTTACTAAAATAAGTCGAGGAAACATAAGTATTGAACACTTGATAATAATATTACCAGGGCTAAACATAATTTAGCGATAGGAAACCTATGAGTACAAGAAAGTAGCCAAAAGACCTCGTTCATGTTCTAAGGTTTTTCGAAATGGGAAAATTATCTACCTCAAGCTAATTTTGATGCAGAGCTGTAAAATTGAATTTGATAGACTCACGAAACATTTAGCACATTATGGATCCTACTAAAATAAGTCGAGGAAACATAAGTATTAAACACCTGATAATAATATTACCAAGGCTAAACATAATTTAGCGATAGGAAACCTATGAGTACAAGAAAGACCTCGTTCATGTTCTAAGGTTTTTCGAAATGGGAAAATTATCTCCCTCAAGCTAATTTTGATGCCGAACTGCAAAATTGAATTTGATAGACTCACGAAACATTTAGCACATTATGGATCTTACTAAAATAAGTCGAGGAAACATAAGTATTGAACACTTGATAATAATATTACCAGGGCTAAACATAATTTAGCGATAGGAAACCTATGAGTACAAGAAAGTAGCCAAAAGACCTCGTTCATGTTCTAAGGTTTTTCGAAATGGGAAAATTATCTCCCTCAAGCTAATTTTGATGCAGAGCTGTAAAATGGATTTTGATAGACTCACGAAACATTTAGCACATTATGGATCTTACTAAAATAAGTCGAGGAAACATAAGTATTGAACACTTGATAATAATATTACCAGGGCTAACCATAATTTAGCGATAGAAAACCTATGAGTACAAGAAAGTAGCCAAAAGACCTCGTTCATGTACTAAGGTTTTTACGAAATGGGAAAATTATCTCCCTCAAGCTAATTTTGATGCAGAGCTGTATAATTGAATTTGATAGACTCACGAAACATTTAGCACATTATGGATCCTACTAAAATAAGTCGAGGAAACATAAGTATTAAACACCTGATAATAATATTACCAAGACTAAACATAATTTAGTGATAGGAAACCTATGAGTACAAGAAAGTAGCCAAAAGACCTCGTTCATGTACTAAGGTTTTTCGAAATGGGAAAATTATCTCCCTCAAGCTAATTTTGATGCAGAGCTGTAAAATTGAATTTGATAGACTCACGAAACATTTAGCACATTATGGATCCTACTAAAATAAGTCGAGGAAACATAAGTATTAAACACCTGATAATAATATTACCAAGACTAAACATAATTTAGCGATAGGAAACCTATGAGTACAAGAAAGTAGCCAAAAGACCTCGTTCATGTACTAAGGTTTTTACGAAATGGGAAAATTATCTCCCTCAAGCTAATTTTGATGCAGAGCTGTAAAATTGAATTTGATAGACTCACGAAACATTTAGTACATTATGGATCCTACTAAAATAAGTCGAGGAAACATAAGTATTGAACACTTAATAATAATATTACCAGGGCTAAACATAATTTAGGGATGGGAAACCTACGAGTGCAAGAAAGTAGCAAAAAGCCCTCGTTCATGTACTAAGGTTTTTACGAAATGGGAAAATTATCTACCTCAAGCTAATTTTGATGCAGAGCTGTAGAACTGAATTTGCTACACTCACGAAACATTTAGCACATTATGGATCCTACTAAAATAAGTCGAAGAAACATAAGTATTGAACAGCTGATAATAATATTACCAAGGCTAAACATAATTTAGCGATAGGAAACCTATGAGTACAAGAAAGTAGCCAAAAGACCTCGTTCATGTACTAAGTTTTTTCGAAATGGGAAAAGTATCTACCTCAAGCTAATTTTGATGCAGAGCTGTAAAATTTGAATTGAATTTGAATTTGATAGACTCACGAAACATTTAGCACATTATGGATCCTACTAAAATAAGTCGAGAAAACATAAGTATTGAACAGTTGATAATAATATTACCAGGGCTAAACATAATTTAGCGATAGGAAACCTATGAGTAGAAGAAAGTAGCCAAAAGACCTCGTTCATGTACTAAGGTTTTTCGAAATGGGAAAAGTATCTCCCTCAAGCTAATTTTGATGCAGAGCTGTATAATTGAATTTGATAGACTCACGAAACATTTAGCACATATGGATCCTATCTAAAATTAAGTCGGAGGAAACTATAAGTATCAAACGAGCCTTGATAATAATATATTACCAAGGCTAACAAATTTAGCGATAGGAAACCTAGAGTACCAGAAAGTAGCCAAAAGACCTTCGTTATGTTACTAAGGTTTTTCGAAAATGGGAAAATTGATTCTACTCAAGCTTAATTTTTGATTGCAGAGGCTGTAAACATGTTTGAATTGTACATTTGATTTGATAGACTCACGAAACATTAGCACATTATGGCTCCTTACTAAAATTAGTCGAGAAACATAAGCCTATTGAACATTTGGATAACTAATATACCAGGGCTACACACAGTTAATTTAGCGATAGGAAGCCTATGTAGAGTACAAGAAAGTAGCCAAAAGACCTCGTTCATGTACTAAGGTTTTTCGAAATGGGAAAAGTATCTCCCTCAAGCTAATTTTGATGCAGAGCTGTATAATTGAATTTGATAGACTCACGAAACATTTAGCACATTATGGATCTTACTAAAATAAGTCGAGGAAACATAAGTATTATACACCTGATAATAATATTACCAAGGCTAAACATAATTTAGCGATAGGAAACCTATGAGTACAAGAAAGTAGCCAAAAGGCCTTGTTCATGTTCTAAGGTTTTTCGAAATGGGAAAATTATCTACCTCAAGCTAATTTTGATGCAGAGCTGTAAAATTGAATTTTATAGACTCACGAAACATTTAGCACATTATTGATCCTACTAAAATAAGTCAAGGAAACATAAGTATTAAACACCTGATAATACATACTGCCGTGCTTAGCTAAAACGTGGCAAGTCCAATTTTTTTGAAAATTGGGATACGGCATGTATGGGTGCTGTGAGTTAATATTATAGCTTCCTACAAAGCTAGAACGACGTATCTGTTGAAATTATTGAATTATTTAGAAAATTCAGTATGCCGTATCTCAGCTACGTCATAAAATTTGGAGACTAAATAGTGGTATATTGAAATGCAGCACTTAAAAGTGGCAAGTCCATCGTCTTAAAACATACCACGTTTTAGTCTAGCAATCGCTTGGAAATTTACTCAGAACCATACAAATATAAACAGCGGTATCTTTACAGCGCATGCGCAGAGTATGTCAGCATAAGCTGTCATAACCTATTATTTCATAAGAAAAGTGAGTGACAGTTGCGTGTTTCGTATTAAACTGGCGTTGCTTTGAAAACAAGTATTGAAATTTATATATTGGACGAAAGGTAGGTGAAATTATCACAATTTAGTATAACCTCTCAGGTTTTAGGGCTGAAATAAACGATATTTTTCTTCACTTTTTAAAGCTGGATAATATGACGAGTAGAGGAAGAATGCTTGTAAACCTCGCTGTGCAAAAATATGAAGTAGAAACTGCAAAATTGCGTCATGTTGAGGAAGTTATGATGGAATGTGAAAACATTAGTTTAATCGAAAGTCCTGTGACACCTATAACTGCAGTTGTTTTAAATGAACCAGAAGAAGCAGCTGCACTCGTAAACGAATGTGATACCCCTCTGCAATGTACTGTATTGGAATCTGCATCATATTCTTTTAATGGTTGCGAAAAATCTGTGCTAGACAAAAGTTCTGTACTAGAAAGCATTCCAGACATACCACCATCTGAAACAAATAAACTTCAGATAAGCAGTTTAACAGAAAACGAATATAACACCCTTGCCCTAAACGAGTTTTCATCTATAGATTCTTCAAATGGTGTTGATTTTGATTCCGATGATTCTTTGATAGATAAAAATTACGTACCAGAGAACGTGACAGACACGTCTTTACAATCATCTTATGCCGATGATAATGACTTCAAAAGTGACAATGATGAGAGCGGACGTGTAGAAAAACAGACGAGCAGCTTAACAAAAAAAGGTTCAATAAGAAAGCGGAAAATTGTCAAGAAATCAGTTGAAGAGAGAAGAATGGAGAAAACAGAAGCTTTAAAGAAAAACCATAGAGTGAAGCCTCCGTGTGATCATTGTAGATTAAAGTGCAACGAGAACTTTAATGAAGAAGAAAGAATTTGTATTAACAAGGATTATTGGGAACTATCTTGGTCCGAAAAGCGAATGTTTGTATTAGGTAATACTACAAGGCACGATACAAAGCAGCACCGAAAAACTGAAAAGCAGCCTCAAAGACAGAAGAAGAACACGTTTAAGTATTTTCTTTCTAAAAATGGTAACAAGATCCAAGTTTGTAAGGTATTCTTTATTTCGACCCTGGGTTATAGCAAGAATAATGATAGGATTATACAAGATTGCTTATGTAAGGATAATTATAAGAAGAATACTCCAAGAAGAGACCAACGAGGGAAACAGAAAAACTGCTCCTGTAGATAGGGAAGTTATTAGGTCACATATAAATGTATTTGGGCCCACTATATCACATTATAGGATGGAGCATGCTCCTAAAAAACTGTATTTACCCAGTGATCTAACTATTAGAGGAATGTATAAGGATTTCAAAGAAATGCACGCCGGTTTAGATTGTTCATACGAACTATACAGAAAAGTCGTTTCAAAAGACTTGAATATTTCTTTCGCAAAGTTGGGCACAGAGGAATGCGAAACTTGCGAATACTTTACACTACATGAAAGGGGGCATAGCAAAGAAAATATAAATCCCGAGTGCAATGTTTGCACAAAATGGCAAGAGCACATAAAAAGAGCAGAAGATGGTAGACGGAGGTACAGAGAAGATGCTGAAAAAACAACCGAAGATGAAGAGGGAACAGTGTATTTCTCAGCGGACATGGAGAAGGTAATTATGATTCCCCGAATTGATATGTTTAAAAGAGTTATTTCTTGCCCCCGGCTCATTGTTTTCAACGAGAGCTTTGTGCCTCTTGGCAACAAACAAAAATCATTAAAGCCAATAGCCGTTTTATGGCACGAAGCCATATCTGGTAGAAAAAAAGAAGATCTGATTAGTGCTTTTTTTAAATTTTTGATTGCGGTACGAGATGCAGAAAAAGTGGTTTTATGGCTAGACAATTGTGCGGGGCAAAATAAAAACTGGTCTCTATTTACTTTTTTAGTCTATGTTATAAATTCCAACTTTATTTCTGCAACCTCGATTACTTTAAACTATCTGGAACCTGGTCATACCTTTCTATCGGCAGATTCATTCCACCGCCAGGTGGAACAATCTCTTAAGAGAAGACCCAAAGTCTATGATTTCTCCGACTTCAAAACAGCTGTTCAAGAATCTAATTCAAGGAAGGTTGAGGTGCTAGAAATGGCAATAAATGATTTTTATGAATGGATAGATCATTCTTCTTTACATAAAATTAATAAAACTACACCACGACCCTATATGAAAGATATAGTATCCATAACTGCAACACGTGGTATGAAAGTCCTGCAGTATAAAACATCATTTTACTCACAGGATGTACACGAGTTAAATTTTTTAAAGGCTAAGGAAATGAAACATATACCACAAACCAATTAGAAAGACAGCCTTACGAGGCATTACAAAAAATAGGAAGAATGCAATTTTGGGTAAGCTTTCAGAATTAATGCCAGAAAATAGACTTAATTTTTGGAAATCGATAGCGGTAAATGATCAAATATCTGATTCAGAAGATGTTAGTGAATAGTAACACTGGAGAATAATTTTTGACTTTAATCATTGTCACATTTTTATTATTTAGAAATTATTATGTTTTATATTTTGGTTTAGACTTTAGTAAGAACTAAGCTAGTATACATTTGTATTCTTTAGGAAATTCTTGTTTTTTAGTTTGATATGATTACTTCCACCTACGAAAGCTTCTTGTATGGAATTTTTTTACATTTGAGGGATTTTTATTTTTTGTAGAACTAATAATTGCTTTGGAATCACCATGTTGTTCTTTTCAGACACTTAATAAATTTATATAAGCAATAAACGCCTTTTTGTACTCAAATTTAGAGTGTCATAAAACCATCATTACTGTTGTTACCACTTTCTGAGGTCTTATCGTTTTAACTGTTTGTCGAATTCTACTGCACTAAAACGTGGTATCTTCGTTTTTTTGATTTTTTGTTATCTAGGTCATTAGTAAATATTTTCTGTAAACACATTTAAATATCTTTAGTAAAAATATATTACATGGACCCACGTAAAGTACGGAAAGTTGACATTACGAGACGGCATAACAGAAAGTATAAAATCTTAGTTTTCTCAGTTCCATCACTTATGGACTTACCACTTTTTAGCTAAGGGCGGCAGAACACCATACAAAGGGGGTGGAGTTTGTTTTCCATACATAGGCCCCTATGAAGTGATCGCTTGCGGCCCCGCAAAATTACAAGATTTACTTTTCACTTCCTGCTCTTACAAGTAAACCTAACAAAGTTGCCGACATCGCATATTATTTGTAATAACAAGTACATACAATGTGCATAAATACATTTTGGCTTGAGGTTCGAATTTTGATTTAATTTGATTAATTAGTCAATCTTGCTTGTCATATAACTCAATTCCTAATTTGAATATTTAGACAAATTTTATATCCAGGGTATCATATAACAAAGTGCTACATGTGTGCATAAACGGATTTTGTTAAACTACTACGATACCTTAAATTGAGATTCTTCATTAGCAGCTTCTTACTTTTTCTTCGTGAAGATAAATATAATTTATTTTTCGCCATGACAAATTTTACTTACACGAATCACAAATAATAATCTAATAAGATCACTCACCGCCAACAGTCAAGAAAATAATAACGATTTTATATTATGTGGGTTTATATACCCTAATGTCGAATTAGCGAGTTAATTGCATGTTTATGGCACTACCAACAAATACAACGTCAAGTTCTACTAATGCGACTTCAGAATTCTAAAATCTTAGATAAGGAACTTGGAATTCTAATTATGCATTGTTCCTTACAATTACTGCAAATTTGTAACATAACAAAATAAATAACGAATTATAATTGTACACATTTCAAATGTAGGACGATGTACGGAAAGTATTTGTATAACTGTAACTCTTAAAAATAAAATAGTTTAATTTTAAAATCAGAGGAAAATCTGAAAAATTATAAAATTAACAGCCTATGGAATTAAAAATCATGATTGAACTGGATACATACATGTATTATTTACTATTTGTTTTGTATGTTGTCAACAAGAAATTTCCTGAATCTAGCTTAGACATGATTTTTGTCTTTAAATTTAATATTTAATTATGGGTCCATCGGTATATGCGGAACTATAAATTTATTTACGCCTTGTTACGGAATGCAAAATTATCTAACACTTTTTCTCTGTTATAATTAATAAGCATGCTAGATCGATTTGAAAATAGTTGTATACAGACAAAATTTGGCATACGAAATAGACCATAGTAAAGATTCCAGTTTCGCAGCTTAGTCATAAATATATTTACTCGTTATCCCAGAAATAAGAATAGGCAGGTAAAATTCTTCAGATGACAAATATAGATAAAGAGATGAGAGGGTCATAAGCTGTTGTCGTCATCGTGCCGAAACCAAGAATTGTAATGGGGTAGGTGTTACGAGTTGCCTACATTAATTTCTAAAAGGCGCAAACAAGAAATCCGTCAGCTGTCCTGAGGGGCCTCTTTTTAAATTATGTATTTGAAATTCTCCAACATTTTTTAAAATATGAACATATTTTGCTGAAATTTTATACAAAGAAAAATGACAAGGGTTTAAAATAGAAGGAAATATTCAGATACAATTTACAGTGGGTTCCCTAGATAATTGTCATAGAAAATCTGTTAGCTAATTTGCTAAAAATATTTCAAATTGTGTATACAAAATACTGGGACAAATTACTTTACACAAAAACATACAAAATATAACAATTTATGTAGCTTTGATGTATGATTCCAAGTATTTAGCTAACTCTGATATTGGTAAATGAGATGAAAGTTGTTACAATTCTGTATCAATAAAGGCAATACAAGGCCTAATGTGGCGCAAACATACCTTAAATCTGGCCCAAATATTAAGAGGAAGGAATGGATGAATGACGAAATCTTCAAGATGATGGAAAGGAGACGTGAACTTAAAAATATAAATCAGACTGGTTATGCAACTGTTAATAGAGAAATAAAAAGACAAATTAGGAAAGCAAAAGAGAAATGTTTAAACTCAAAATGTGAAGAAATCGAACTACTAGAAAGCAGACATGACAGTTTTAATCTACATAAAAAAGTTCGAGAGGCTGCTGGAGTGTATAGACCCAAAACAATAGAAAAGTTGATAGACAGAAAAGGAGCTAGCATCAAGCAAAAGAGTGAGAGGGTAGACGTCTGGAAGAAATACATAGAAACACTTTTCAAAGATGCAAGATATAATAATGGGAATAATAATAAATGTGAATCCGGGCCTAAGATTCTCAAGGAAGAAGTGGAGAAAGCAATAAAAAATGGAAAAGATGGAAAGGCACCTGGACCTGACGGCGTTCTTGTGGAACTTCTCAAACTGCTAAACGATAACTATCACCATAATCACAAAATTATACAACCTTAAGTATGACACTGGGGAAATCCCTGAAGAATGGTTATATTCAACTTTCATACCTGCGGAGACTACAGAGCAATAACTTTTATAAGTCACTTGTTGAAGACCTTCCTTAAGATCATTCACAGCCGTTTAAACACAAGTAGCAAAGAACAAATGTCCAATACTCAGTTTGACTTCAGGAATGCACGAGGAACAAGGCAAGCACTATTCGGCATACAAGTGCTGCTACAAAGATGTAGAGACGTAAATTGTGACGTGTTTGCCTGCTTCATACATTATGAAAAAGCCTTTGACACAGTAAAACATTCAAAGTTAATAAACATTCTATATGAAGTAGAATGATAGATGATAAAGATGTATGTATTATTAAGAACTTATACTGGAACCAAACTGCTGACATAAAAGTGGAATGTATACATTCTGATAGAGTTGCAATTCAGCAAGAGGTTCGACAAGGATGCGTGCTGTCCTCTATATTGTTCAATTTTTATTCGGAAGCACTACGGGAAATACAGCAAGGAATCCTGGTAAATGGAGAGCGACTTAATAACATATGGTATGCTGACGACACCATTGTGTTTGCAGACTCAATAGAACGATTGCAACAACTAATGAATAAAAATATCAGAAGTAAGTGAGTCATACGGTCTACGAATTAACGTAAAAAAGACAAAATTCATGATTATTAGGAAACAACAACAAGCAAGAGGAAGACCACTTCTGAACAACGAGGAGATTGAACCAATAGAGAAATTCACATACTTTGGAAGTTCTGTAAACTCACAATGGGACCATTCAATGGAAATCAAAAGCCGAATACGAAAAGCAAGAACAGTCTTCGCTAAGATTAGTCCGGTCTTAAAAAACTACCATTTAAGCATAGATACTAAATTGAGACTGGCGAGATGTTATGTATTTCCGATTGTATTATATGGGTTAGAAGCATGGACATTGACGGATACCAGCACACAGAAATTGGAGGCTTTCAAAATGTGGGTCTACAGATGTATACTGAGGATTTCCTGGACAGAATATGTAATGAACAACAAAGTATTGAGAAAGACTAAAGAAAGAAGTTGAAATTGTTAAAACCATAAAGAAAAGGAAACTTGAGTATTTTGGGCATATAATGAGGCATACAGGTATATGCTCCCACGAGCAGATATGAAGACGATGCCATAGAAAATTTCTATGAAGACATTACAAAAGCAATTGACGAAGAGCACTCCCAATATTTAATTATTATGGGAGACTTTAACGCTAAACTGGGAGTAAAAATTGAGGAAGCCGAAGACAAAATAGGTAACTTTGGATATGGTACACGAAACAACAGACGACCTACTCTATATAACTTTTTAGAGCAACAACACCTATATGCAATGAACTCGTTTTATAAAAAGAAGCCTCAGAGAAAATGGACATGGATCAGTCCAGATGTAAAGGTGAAAAACGAAATTGACTACATCCTAACACCACAAAGAGACATTTTCAGAGATGTGAGCGTTATAAATAACTTCTCAGTAGGAAGTGATCACCGACTAGTGAGAGCAAAAATAAAAATAAAGAAGAATGTGGTAATATATAAAGCCAAGAAACATGTAACACAAAAACTAGTTATAGAAACATTACAGCAACACAGAGCTAAATACCAGAAAATCATAGAAGAACAATTATACCTCAAGGAAGACTATCATAAAAATAACAATATTGAGGAATTAACAGACAATCTCACAAAAGTGATCACTACTGCTGGCAGAAGCATACAAAATAAAACTAGAAATAGTAATAGAAACGAAACTTTCACGCAAGACATCAAAGAAATTTTTAAAAAGAGGCGGAAACTAATGCCACAGGGCAAACAGATGTCAGCAGAATATACAAAACTAAATAAAGCCATTAGAAAATCTATTAAGGAAAACATAAAGAAAAATAAAGAGAAATTAGAAATAAAGATGACATAAAAATATCAGCAGCTGAATTCTACACAGATCGGTACGACTCAAAAACAGTAGTACCAGAAACAACAAAAACCAAATTAACAAAAAAGATACTAAATGTAAACTCAGAGGATATTCCTGAGATAACTACGCATGAAATAGAAAGCGCCTTAGCAAAAATTAAAAACAATAAATCACCGGGAAGGAATAATATAACAAAAGAAATGCTTGAAGAAGCTGGAATCAACGTAACACAAGCTTTAAAAACCCTACTAAATACATTTCTAGAGGAAGGTCGAATCCCGGAATCGTGGAGAAACGCCACAACAATATTACTATTCAAAAAAGGTGATAGACTAGACCTAAATAACTATCAACCTATCACACTTCTCTCACAAATCTACAAGATCCTAACCAGAATAATACTAAATAGGATTGCAAATAAACTAGAAATATATCAATCCAAAGAACAGGGAGGCTTTAGAAAGGGGTATAGCACAAACGGTCACTTGCTAACGGTAAAGTTATTAATAGAAAAGGCAACCGAATACCACCTAACATTATTTATCACATTCATCGACTATGAAAAAGGCTTCGACACAATTGAAACCTGGGCAGTCGAAGAAGCTCTATGGAATAGCAGAATAGACCATAGACACATAGAGCTAATACGTAATATGAATTACAACTCATCAATTACAATACAGCTGCAAGAAGACACGAATCCCATACCAATCAAGAGAGGAGTGAGACAGGGAGACACGATTTCAAATTATTCACCACCACCCTGGAGGACGTATTTAAGGACCTAAATTGGAAGAATAGGGGTGTAAACATGAATGGGAATACGTAAATCACCTTAAATATGCTTACGACATTGTACTCTTTAGTGACAACAAAAATGATCTTCGGGACATGATACACGAGTTAGACACAGCATCTAGAAAGAGAGGTTTAAAAATGAATAAAAAGAAAACCAAGATAATGACAAACACAGACGAAAACCTCCAGATCACAATAGACAGGGAAATGCTGGAACAGGTGGATGAGTGTATATACTTAGGACAAATGATAAAGCCAAATAAAGAAAATCAAGAGGAAAAAATAAATAGAAGGGTAAAGCTAGGATGAGCGGCTTTCGGAAAGCTAGCGTATAAATTAAAGAATAAAAACATCCCACAGTACTTAAAGACCAAGGCGTATGACCAGTGTGTGCTTCCAGTGATTACTTATGGTGCTCAGACTTGGACTCTCACAATGAGAAACATGAACAAATTAACAATATGCCAACGAGCTATGGAGAGAAGGATGCTGAATATTAGTCTAAAAGATAAAAAGCGAACCACATGGATTAGACAAAGAACAAAAGTTACAGATATACGAAGACAAGTAGCACCACTAAAATGGAGGTTTGTGGGACACAATGCACGTTTAAAAGAAGGTAGGTGGAATGCGGCGTTCCTGTAGTGCGGCACTACAGGACTGACGCCCATGCTAGAAAAAAGAGCGCGAGGCAGACCACAAATGCGCTGGATCGATGATGTGAAGAGGCACGCGAGATTTGCATGGAAGAGAACGGCAGATAACAGGGAAAATTGGAGAAGGGTTGGGGAAGCCTACATCCAAAAATGGATAGATGATGGCTGAAAGAAGAAGAAGAATGAGGCACGTATAGAGATTTGAGCTATTACTAGCTATTACCTGGCAGACGCAGAATTACGTGGCTGAGGAACTTAAGAAATTGATTCACCACTACAACTACAGAACTATTTACAACAGCAGCAAACAAAGTAAAAATAGCCATATGGATCGCTAATATCCGATAATGAATAGGCACAAGAAGAAGGCCTAATCCTATTGATAGAACAGTTGACCTAGGACACATCTAATTCTATAATTTCACCAAGTAAGCCTGAAACAGTAGCAGATCTGTTGTATCTCTCTTAGAGTGCTGTATCTCTTACGAGACTTAGCGATCTTCTCTCCTATGCCTGTGTTGCGCGTTTTTAGAGTGTTGCAGACATAGAGGACCTACAGTTTAACGTGGGCTCCGGATCACGGGAAGTGTAAACAGTTCTACTCCAGAGAAGATTTACTAGCCTGTAGCCCACGGTTGCCTCTGCTGTTGTATCAGCTTCACAAACTTGAGATCAACTTTTATCATAGACTTGCTTTTAGAAACTAAGTGACCACAAATATGCAACTTTTTTCAATACCTATGTACACATTTTATGAATTGTGAGAACACTTTTTCTGAATTTCAACATTGAAATGCACTACATACTTCATATATTTTGAAATGATGTAATATAATAGTAATGTTGAGTTATATGGTTGAAAAGCAGATGAAAAGCTTTTATCAGAGCAGCTGTAAAGATGTTTTAGAAAAAAAGTTAGTATCATTATTCTGATACAAATGTATATTTCTTCAACTTTACCATTATCGTGTGGAAATTATTATTGCATTTACAAATATGTAAAATTTATTGGGGTTACTTTTAAAACAACCACAATATTTAGAAATTATGTTAAAAACTCTGTAAACTAAAGAAATTGAGTATTCAATCAATTTTCACATCTACACACCAAAGTCTGTTTATAAAATACAATAGGAGGACTTAATATGAAAAACGTTCTGTTACAGTTACCATGTTCCGGAAGTTCGTATAGTCACAGTGGAACCTTTAAGGGCTGGAAAAACCTGTGAACTATTATTGAAATTCTCAAATCCAACTCAGCATCAAACCATGATAAAACTTCTGCCAGTGACTTTAGCACTTGAAGAAACCATTAGCCCAGATGAAGTTGCAAGTGATAATAAACCCGTTGTTGAAGAATCTCCTGTAGAGAAGGTTACTAGATTATATTTGTCTAAACTCACTCGATTTTCTTGATAATAATTGTTTGTAGAAGCAGCAACAGCCTGCTTCCTTACCTGGAAGTCAACCAAACAGTCTTCTGCATGCATCTCTTTCACGACAACCTTCCATCACAGTGAAGCCCAGACCAATTTCTGTTCCAGTTGTGAGTGATGTTGTTATACCTGGCAGTAGTTTCATTTTACCGCCTCGTGATGATGCAGCTGAATATGATGATTCCAGTGACACACATAACATTCAAGATGATCCAAAGTAAGATTATTAAATGTTTAATATACCTCGATTTATATTTGCATTAAAAATGTATGCTTGTAAATTAAACATTTTTTGAAGGCTTGTTGTGTGGAGGAAATCAAACAAAGCTGTAATCAAACTACAAGTAACTCCTAATCAAGAATTGAACATTGGAGATGAAGTTATTGCTGGTTTTACTATGCAACATGTTTATGTTAATACCATTACAACTGTTGAGAATAAGGAACCTCAGAAATATGAACACCAAGTTAAGGTTTTCCTGACTTTAGGTAAACTTGTTGGATCCGAATGAAAAAGACAGAATTGTAGTTTAAGTATTTTTAAGTTTAATTTTCAAATATAAAAATATAATCACGAAATGTAGCTGGAAGCACTAGGTAATGGTGACAACTTCATATTGTCGGCAAAGAATTAATTTATGCTTGAAATTATAATCTAATTTTATATAAAATATGCAGTGATTAATCCCTCTTATATTGCTTCTAGTTTATGTCTTTCTCTAATATAAGTTTTACTCAATGTAATTTTATTTATTAATAGTATAAGGTATTCTTGGAAAACTAAAAAGATTCTGATTTGCGTATTCTCATTGTTTATATTTATTTGTTGTTCAAAAGCAAGAGATATTTTGATTGTGATTGTGCAAAATGGAAATTACTCCCATAAACCTTATAAAGGAGTAAAACAGAATATATATAAAAAAGAAAGCAATATGCAGACAACCCTCTAGGTCAAAGTGATAAGGGACGAAAATAATATATCAATAACTGAATTTTTTAAGAAAACGGTAAACATTAACAATTTTTTTGTAACGCAAAATATTCACACAAGTAATACTAATTTACAATCTATCAAGTTCTGCGTAATTTTTTTCTTTTTTGTTGGTGATAGGCTACTAGTTGGTATATCAAATATGTTAGCGATATCTTTTTTCTTTTTACACTTTCTTCAATTTGCCTAATTTTTGCATACAACACTTCATGATGCTCTCAACTTAATCGCTACAAAGCTAAGCAAATCTACATTTTTATTTCAAACAGCCAGTGGAAATTTAGCCAATGGAATTTTACAGTCCTTGAGATTCTAATAATAAGCAAATTAAGTCTATTTTTACCGTTTTATCAGTTATAATTAGCTTGCTCAGCTAGATATTTTATGAACAATAGAAATTTTGCAATCCTTGAAACTCAAGATCCAATGACGACCAGCATGTACAAAGGTGGTAGCTCAGTTGGTAGGGCACTCACTTTCTGAGTAAAACGTCGATTGTGGCTTGAGCTCGAAACCTAAGCAGAACTATGCAGATTTATAAAAATCTTGTCTACAACCCACCATACAGAATTTTCCAATCTGGCTGGCAACCGTGGGTTCTTAATGCTAAAAACTTTTTTTGAAATTTCTCCCGTTCAGATTCGACATTAAACAGTAGGTCCCCCGTGTTTCTACCTTAGCGCTGAGAAAAAACACATGGCAGAGAAGAGGCCGATGCACAGCAGTGGAACAAAGAGGCTGTTAATGATGACGATGATGATGTAGAAAGCACTGTTTGAAGAAACCAGTTTGATATACATTTACATAAATACAGATTAGACCTTTCCAGTTTGCAACTGAATGTCTTGAAAGCATTACAAAATCAAGTTATAGAAGGGAAATTATGCTAAGAGGAATGGCACAACTTGGCTTAAAAGCACATCATTTTATGGAGAGATATGCATATGTTGAACTATAGAAATTTGGCTGGAAATATTAGCAAAATTACATTAATCGAAGAATTCGGCTAAACAAAGTTCGAGACAAACAGGTTCAACTGTATTATATAGCCATACTCAAAAATCATTACATCAAAAATACTATCATAAAAATATCTAAGCAGTAGGAAAAAAATTATGTATCTAATACATATTAATACAGTCAACAAAAATTTAGGTGATTATAATTATAAATACCTAAGCATCTTTTTGCAAGATTTATATAAATTAAATTTGGAGCCTTCTATAATTATAAATCTAATTAGAACGTTTGTTTTCCATTATAACTATAGTTCATTCATTTAATGTTTTGATGCACATTATGGGTCTTAAATATATCTTCATCAATTGATTATGTATATCAGTTAATTTACCTCTAATGAAAAAACTATGTTTTATGACAATAGTTTACTATATTCTTTGAGGCTTTCGCGGTTTCTCGAACTGTCAATATTACAATTTACTTTCGGCTTAGACCGCGTCGTCATTTGAGAACTACGCCCAGCATTATCAGGTAAGGACAGACCTGTAGCTTGTCTGCGTTTACAAGCATATTTGCTCTAGAAGTTTGAGCAATATTTGTTCGTAGGCCCTGCCTGCCTAAACAGGGCCGTGTGCTTATATTAATCAAACCTTGGGGCGGACAGGATTTGATCTTGATGTATTTTGTTTGCCAGGACAATAATACTTAATGGTCTTATGCCTGTTAGCTGTTTGTGAACCCATACAAACTAACGTTTCGCAAGACATTGCAGCTTGCATCTTCAGAGTGAATATAACACTGAACTCAAATCCGGGAAGCGGAGGTATTTAAACCTCGTTGAGCCAGTCGAGCAGAACAATGGAGTTCTGGTTGGCTGTCACCTTTGGGCAAGGACGGATCCGGTGGAGCGTGATCGTGTGGTCGATGATGTGTAGGAGTCCTTAGAGGATAAACTACTGGAGTCCAAGCTTTACTGAGTCTAAAACCATCCTCCCTGTTTATGTTGTTACGTTGTTTTTTTTAAAATAAATAGCTTGTTTAAATGTTTTAGACATGGAACCACTTTAAGTTTAATAGTTTCAATATTTAAAGCAGTTTGTGAAGTTTAGTATACATGCTATCAGGTAACTTGCCAAAATTTCATAGATTTATTAATTTGATATTTTTATGATAAATAAACAGCCTCGTCAAATACTACTTCTAAAACATAAGCAGTTAATGAATTATAAAGTAATAAAATTTCGCCGCAAAATATCGCATTAAATATGTCTCGAAGGTCCATGTTTTCAGACGTTAACCAGTATGTGGATTTACAGAAGAAGCTGCAAATATTAAAAATCTGCTCGATTTTAAGTTCACAAATGGAGTAAGAAACTGGCTATGCAATGAGCAATTATTATAAATATTGTACAGTGTCTTAATGCCAGAAAATCGTAATTCTATATAAAAATGACTAAAAGCCTGTAGAAGAAATGAGGGGAATTTGTTTGCAAATACTACTGTTATTTAAGGTCGTAGTTTAACATTTTTGTTACACACAACGTAATTAAACGAAATTATATTATCGAAAAAATAAAAACAAATGTGCACCAAGAATTTGTTACTTGTTTGTTGCCTTACTTCCTTGACATTCGTACTTATATTTTAATAATAGACTCTATTTCAACCAGATTTATTTACTTTGTGTGCTTTATATGTATTTCGACATTTTACATGTCATTTTCAAAAGCACTTAATGTTAAATATTTGCAGTTGGGGCAACAGCACACTGGATCTTGATTTCGGACTTGGCTCTGGTCTTCTGTTCCAAAACTTCCAACAGCAGGAAATTTAGGAGTTCAATTTGCTCATTCCTTAAAGGCATACTTGTTAAAGTGTGTTTGTGAATTTGAAAGGTCTCGAGTATATCCAATTAACGTCTTGCTTGAAATAATAAAATATCCGAATATCCATTTATAAAGACAACAAGCTTGTATTTTTATATGTATATCGGGTGCCCGGATTTCGTAGGGACAACATGGGTATCTTTCTTATTATTAAAGATAGAGATTTGGTTAAATAGACAATGTTGTGCAGGATTGAATGCTGATTCAAATTTCGTTGATAAAAATATTAAATTCCGAATCGTTTAGAAATTATTTCAAAAAAACCGAAAATCGTGATTTTTTAAAAAGTCGAATATTTCCCTTCTTATAAAAGATATGGAAAAAAGTTTTATATGAAAGTTATTTAATTTAATGAGACAAAGTCAAAAACCATGTCAAAATAAAATTCAAGATGGCGGTTTCCGAGATATCAATATACACTTTCTTATCTTAAATGGACGCCATATTGTTTTTTTACATGGGTAAACAGAATTTTTGTTTCTTTTTTCAACGATGTATAACAACCTACATATGTCTGAATACAAATTTATAAAGAATATTAATTGTTTTAATTCTAAATCAAGTAGGCCAGGATAACAATGGATAATGAAAAACAAAATTTATTTATAACAGCGAACTAATTACTTTATGGATAGTATTGCCATTAATACTGTGAAATGCCTCAACCACTGCTTTCTGCAATTCTTGAACGTTGTTGTATGTAGGACCATAGACTTTATTTTTCACGGTGCCCTATAAAAAGGTATCACAAGGAGCCAAATCAGGTGATCTTGCAGGCCAACGTACCGTTCCATTAGTTGCAATTACCCTCTCATTAAATCGCTCATTTAAATAGTCCATAGCGGCACGAGTATTATGCGAAGGACACCCATCCTGTTGAAACCACATCTGTCTAGTTGATTCTAGTGGCAACTCTTCTATTAAATCTTCTATCTCCTCTTGTAAAAAAGAGAGATAGCTTTGTCCCATTAAACTACCATTAAAAATAATGGGGCTTATTAATCTATTATTTATTATACCACATTGGTGTGGTATAATAAATAATAGATTAATAAGCCCCATTGACATTGAAATTTATTTTTATTGTATAAATTTAAACCATCTCAAAGATTTAGACCTGGAGATGCAGAAAGAAGACTGCACTGTTGCAACTGGTATTTGGGCCAAGTGGACGCAAATCCCAATTTCAAGAATATCATTTTGTGGACAGATGAAACTATGTTTACCAATTGTTGAATGTTTAATAGACATAATAAGCATTTCTACTCTCAAATTTACAGCTGACTCATCCAGCTCGAAATCAAGTTAGATTCGGTTTCAATGTTTGGTGTGGCATAATAATATAATATCCTTGTGATACCTTCTTATGGGGCACCGTGAAAAATAAATTCTATGGTCCTACATACAACAAAGTTGAAGAATTGCAGGAAGCAGTGCTTGAGGCATTTCACAGTATAATGAAAATACTATCCGTAAAGTAATTAATAGTGTTCAGAAACGGTGCCAACTTTGCATTGCAAACAATGGCGGATTATTTGAGTAATTTAATATTGTTGATTATCGTTTTTGTAGTTGTTTGTATTACAGTTTGCTGTTATAAATAAATTTTGTTTTTTCATTATTCATTGTTATCCCGGCCTACTTGATTTAGAATTAAAACAATTAATATTTTTTATAAATTTGTATTCAGACATAGGTTGTTATACATCGTTGAAAAAAGAAACAAAAATTCTATTTACCCATGTAAAAAAACAATATGGCGTCCATTTAAGATAAGAAAGTGTATATTGATATCTCGGAAACCGCCATCTTGAATTTTATTTTGACATGGTTTTTGACTTTCTCATTAAATTAAATAACTTTCATATAAAAATTTTTTCCATATCTTTTATAAGAAGGGAAATATTCGACTTTTTCAAAAATCACGATTTTCAGTTTTGTTGAAATAATTTCTAAACGATTCGGAATTTATCATTTTTGTCAACGAAATTTGAATCAGCATTCAATCCTGCACAACATTGTCTAGTTAACCAAATCTCTATTATTAATAATAAGAAAGATACCCACGAGATCCGGGCACCCGGTATACGGAGTAGAATTGAAAACGTCGCTGTAGGGAATCCAAGATGAATTTTTGCGTATGTTAATTCATGCATGCATATATATATTATTTCGTTGTGCTTTGTTTGAAATATTTTATACAAAAAAAACCGCACTTAAAAACAATTGAAAGTGATATTTCTTATTGAAAGCGTCCAATAAAAAAATATTTGATTGGATTTACAGTAGTAATCCCACAAGTGTATTCACGATTATCACTAGAATTCTACAATTAATTTGACAGTTCAAATCATAAATAAATTACATTCAAAATAATAAATGCAGGAACTTGGATTTATGTAAAAATTTACATTGCATTCTACATAGCAGCTTTCTTGATTCTATACCTCACAACAAAAAGTAGTAATTTTTGGCTGTTGAAACAACCAATGTACCTTTTTATCTGTTTCTTTTTTTACAGCTTATTATTGCCAAACAGTATTTCAGCTATAATTCTTGTTATTTAAGAAAATTATGATCAAACTTTAATTGCAAAAAATGTAGTTTGGTTTTCATCAATTCACATCCTAGGATATTTCTTCCATACTTTACTTTGAAAACAAAAAAATCCTATCAAACATCATACTAAAAGCAAAGACAAAGAAATATAATTCCAGTAATTGCATGCTGCATTGAACATTTAAATAAAATTTCAATAGTTTATTTTTGTATCTTGAAAATAACATGAAAACTCAAATTCCTTCAAAATCGACACGAAAATGAGTCTTATTGCTATTAAATTTGTTTTGCAGTTGGTAATAATATGAAAATTATCCGTTAAAAATAGAAATTGAATTTTTCGATTTTTTGTCTACTGAAAATTTAAATCTTAGTTGTCCTTGCTGTTATAAAATTTTTTTCATTTGACCAACTCACCAATTAGGCAGTGCCATTATTTTGAATGCACTCCACGTCAAAAAAGATGTAAGTTCAAAAAATACTATTTTCCTATATTGAAGAAGCATTTGTGTAAAACAAGTCTCAAACATGAAATATAATTTTCTTATGTTAAATAAAACACCGATTACGACAAAACCAATATTATATTGGATGAAGTTGTAATTTTACACTTACATAAATATGAACAATTTTCATAAAATCCATAAAAAAATTCAATTTACAATCTACGACCACGGCGACCACCCTTCCTGCGAGTTGAATCGGATGGAATTGGTGTTACATCCTCAATACGGCCGATCTTCATGTTTGATCTGGCCAAAGCACGGAGTGCACTTTGGGCTCCAGGTCCAGGAGTTTTTGTTTTGTTTCCACCAGTAGCTCGCAGTTTAATATGCAGTGCTGTTATTCCTAGTGATTTACACTTTTCAGCTACATCCTAAAACCAAAATTTGGTCAAACTTGAAATTAAAAAATTTTAATGTACAAACCTGGGCAGCCAACATAGCGGCGTAAGGTGAGGCTTCATCACGATCAGCCTTCACTTTCATTCCACCAGTAACACGGGAGATTGTTTCGCGACCAGAAAGATCGGTTACATGTACGAAAGTATCATTGAAGCTTGCGAATATATGTGCTACTCCAAATACAATTTCACCTTCTCGTACTTGTGGGCCCAAGCTCACTTGAACTTCTTCTTTCTGTACTTTACCCTTTCTAGGAGCCATTTTTATCTAAAAAAAATCAGAAAATTCTTGAAAGCGGCTTTAACTAATAAAACATGAATCTGACAGTTGTTGACAAATTTCTCCATGCTCATCTAGTGGGAAATTTGGAGCAATTGATACAAAAAAACATCATTTGGGCTAAGCAAAACTGGGACATCTTTCTTAGCCCTTTATTTTATGACAATTCTAACGTAAAAGCTAAAATATCGGCAAGGATTACAAAAATACTCACAGTCAGAACAACTTGCTCTGCTACAACAGGAAGTTACAAAGGACTGTTGACACTTTGACAGATCGCGCTAGTACAACTTCTACCAATTCCCATTGAATCTAAAACATTTTCAGTAGGTATAAAATGGAAAGTAATCGTACCTTCGATTTTTCTAATTGTAACTATAATAGCAAAGCACCTAAAAATATTTGAAAACCTCTATTTATGAAGGTTCAATGATTGATAATTACTAGAAAATAATAAACTTAATAAATTTGCCCTCTACTATAATTTAGGCATAAATATTAATGTTCGAATAACAGCTAGTGCTCAAATCTAATGTTTGCATTTTTTAAATAGAAAATAAAATGATGACATTTTAGAGAGGCTAAATACAAGCTACTGAGATTGCAAAAATATATTTAATAAATGGGATACAAAAACCAAAAAAGCTTATATTAAGATGTTACACAAACTAAAATTAAAAACAACTAGGTAATATTGAAGCTACACAAATATGCAAAGACGAATTATAGTTTATTAATAAATGCTACCTAAAAATAAATTAATTTCATAATCAATCCATTAGAGGCAATTGGAATCTCTCCATTCTGCCTACTTGTTTTCTTCTACATAGAGTAACTCTACAAATTTTACCTGCACAGTGTGGATCACACAAACATGCTACACAATTTTGTAAAATAATATTAATCGTTAAATGTTAAAATAGTTTTTTTATCTTAAAAATTATATAAATTACAGAATTGTCACTACATGGTGTAAAAACGAAGTATGTACTGTACACTGTAACTAAAAAAATTCAAAGCATACCATTGGCATCTCAGGAAGTGTACTTCGGTGAAATGGGAATAAGATATGTACATATATGAAGGCAATGTATGGATATTTTTGTTTTTGTAAAACAACCAACTTGAATAATGATAATAAATTGGTCGTTTTCTTCAAGCAACTCAACATTTTTTTATTGTTGCCGCCTGCCGGTTATTTAAGTTTCACGAAATAGATTTGCAGCGAATTGTAGGTTGTACAAACTAGGCGTGTTCTAGAATTTTTTGTTTTCATGTTTCAAGATACAACCCGTATAAAGACCCTGGCAGGATCAAAACTTTTTCAAACATTTTTTTGTTTGTTTCAGTGTTAGACCAGTTGGCATTTAAAAAAAAGTTTTTATTTGAGTTGTCTTTTTCATAAAAAGTAATCCAACAATAAATTGGCCTTACAAATGCGAATCTTTGTCTTATTTAATCGAAGTCGTATATTTTACTTTTTCCGAAATCCGAATGGTGAGCATTGAATTTGGTCCAGCAAAACAAAACTAAAAATACTAATATATGTATGTATATGTAACACGTTTGAATTGCGATAATGTTGTCCGTTTACAATTAAATATCAAAACAATGCAAGAATGTTTGACAAAAAATAATAAATCCAAGTTTTTAAAAATTAGCATATTGATCTTGGATTTAATAAGTTTTTCTGAGAGTAACCTTTTCTGCTAATAACAGAATTATATTGATTATTGTAAAATGTTGCCGTTATTAATAATAAGGGAAAACAACAGTAAAGTAATAGCAACAGTAATAAAACAATACATGTATATGAATATGTGGTCATCTTCTTGGATTTTATGCAATTTTTCATCATAATATCTGTAACATTTGCTGAATTGACAATTTTTCTGTAGATGTTTAAATACGATACATATATCACGACGCTGAATTTACCCATTTCTACATTAAGGGGCTACTAAAGTGGCCCAGTAAAAGTTAAAATTAGCTTCTTCTATTGACACCGTAGATACGTTAGTGGCGACCTTTCAACTTTTTTGAACTTGTAGTAAACATGCCCGAGATTGAAAAAAGGTGAAAATTTATGAAACAAATCATAGGAACTGATGTTAAAAAATTGACAAACGTAGTGTAAAAATACGCTAGAATCAACCTACTTTGTGATATACCTATGTGGACTTAATTTACTGAATTTTTTCACCTTATTACAAACTGCCATCATTGAAGAACATAAACCATACAACCGCAATGTCAAGATTTATTTAATTTTCTTACAATGAGAACAATGCCAAGACTCGTTTTTGTCGTATGTTACATGTACTGAACTTTACATTCGCTAAAGTTTGCTTTCTAGCGTTTAGGTAGACGGCCCTAAAATCCAGGAGGGACCGAGTACCTAGGTTTAATAGTTTGTCGATGTAGAAAGTTATACTTGATTGATTTGAATTTCTAGGACGGTTTAGGATGCCTTTCGTGACTGAAATGCCCATAATTTTGGTTTGCCATTTGGAACGTGAATTTAGTTGCTTTTAATTCCAATATGTTGGTGTTACCATGTTTTGTGGTTGCAGGTAATTTTTAGGTTCAAATTGATATTCGTCCTTTTCATAACTACAATTAGAGATGAATTTGTAACTTCAAAGAAAGATATATGATCACAATTTTGAATTGTGAAGAGTTGAATGTTTGTGTTAGGAAAATTTTTATTTACGATTCTCGGTTACAGAAGTTAAAAGCCATTCCAATGTACTAAGAGGACCTTTGTTGGTATGGTACACGCAGTTGATGTTATTAATAAGAATATTTTATTATTAAAAAATTAAACTAGAGGTTTCTGTTTTGCGTAATCTGCCTTATTTGTTTTTATTTCAGACAATTTTTAGGGGGAGAGGCACTAGTCCCCTCCTTACTCCGATAAAACAACGTATGTAAGAAGCTTACTCAAAAATATGAATTGGCAGTTTCAGTAACTGTTATAGTAAACAATTCGTAATTTAATGTTTTACTTTGTCTATTAATTATAATTAGCACAGAAATTTAAATTATGCTTAGCAAAAATTTAAGAACTTTCATTAATTAAAAGTTTATATATTTATTCCAACATAAATTTGTTTTAACAATAGAATTACAATTGTAAAAATGGGAATTAGATTAAATGAAAACAGGAAGTAAGTGAGGCTATCTGTTGGCATTCGATTGTTTTAGACGATGCTTTTATCGTCATCTGATGGCGGTAATTTGAATTAACCAGGAACTGTCATCAGGGTGAAATTCGTGCTCGCGCAAGACCCAGTGGAGTTCCATCCGCTCGCCATATTTGTTGTTGTCGTTGATGGGGGAGGTCGCGACACGGGTGGATAAGTGTTTTTGTGTTTGATTTTGTGTGAAAGTAATCGGTTGTCAGTGCAAGTGGTGAATTAAAATGTGTCGGTAAAAATAAGGCCAATATGCGGAACTAAGCGCGCAAGCGTTTAATACACGAAATTGTTCGGATCGTTTGGGGGTGAAGGTGTCCATAGAGGCAACTGACCCCGGGGGCTGTGGGTCAAGGTAGGGTTTTATTGCCCGACGAGTATTTCTTTGTTTGAAAGTGGCGGGCGCTGGGAACCTTTCTGGGGGTGACGGGGGTGGCGATGTCGCGGCCGCGATGCTGGAATGGGAGGAAGGCGACCGATTCAGTTTTGAGGATTCTGACCGCTTCGAGGAGGACTCCCTCTGCAGCTGGAGCTCGGAGCCGGAGAGTGTTTGCAACAACTGGCGGGGGTGGAAGAAGCCCACGGTAGGGTCTGGCTCCTACAACTACGGGGCTACCAAAAAATCAGCGGATGGTAAGTTTCATTATTGACTCGGCTCGAGGAAGTCTTTGTTCTAACACAAACTCGAGCTCGAATGTTTCTTTGTTCAGGCCTTGTAAGTCTGGTCCAACCTGCTGCTCTTTGTTTACTTTTTTCTGTGTGCATATCTCCTTTTGCTGGTTTGCCCAGGCCCGTTTCTTGCGGGTTTCTCGGATTACTGATATGAAGAACAAATATGTACATTTAGTAGAAATGAAATTATTCATTATAATGCAACCAAATATGTAGCTATAGCAAAATCAGCTTTAGCTTTAATATCAAACAGGATGTTCTAGAAGTATTCTTGAAGAAAATCCCAATAAATATTTTTTGAAACTTATTATTAGAAGAATAGTGCTTTCGTTTCTTTAGCGGAATTAGAAAATTTTCAAACATGCCACTGATTGAAATTCAGCCCGTAGTTTTCAGGAAGCTTTCATTTGCTTATAATATACAAAACCCTTTCCTGATAGGGTTATGATACATAATATGATGTTTAATCTTTACATATTTTATTAAAGGGGTGCAAAAGAGCGTGTTCAAAAAGTTGCTTTGTTATAAACACCCATCTTTCCTTCTTGTGCTAGCATTTATTTTGAATTAATTGTATGCATCGAAAAAACATAAACTTCTGAGTTAAATATAAATAGATAATTACAGCTCTGTAAACATCTTCAAGTCAGATAAGACAGATTATAACGGAGAAAGTTGCTAACAGTCGTTCTGAGATATTGTACATACACGAGAGGAGTTCCAAATCTTTTCAACCTGGCCCCTTTAATGAAGTGGTAGGGCTTATATTTTTAAACCTTGAATTGCCAATCTCATCTGTAACAACTTACAACAGGAAAAATTGTTTTATCTACGGATAATTCATTTAAAAGTTTTAAATTTTTCTGAGACACATTTTGTGTGAAAAGGGGAAGACGAGCGATTTTGAAAACTGACCAGTTATTAAACGCCTGACACATTTCTCCAATTGTAATTAAAGAGCGATTCCAAACGCATGACAGGAACATAATCTTCTAGGTAAAGGTCAAATTTCGGGCGACGAAGGTGCGTCAAGGAAGAAAATCAATGAAATATAGACCCAGGTCAGGAAGACCAACAGATGAAGACATCGTTGGTGTTGATAAAATGATCTTTACTATATTTAGTTGTGGCTAATCACCGAGATACAGTTCTAAAAATAGCTGTTTCTTCTGTACAATTGAACGAATTTTGCATGACCATCCTCATCTGTCAACTGAGAAATCTTTCTGTTTTTGATTAGCAAATCCGAATGGAGTGTTCGATAAGATATCTTGTCCTATTTAATAGCAATAAGGACAATTTTGTACAGCACTGTAAACGCGGATGAAGCTTGGATTCATCACTGGGATCCGGGAACCAAATAAAATTCTATGTAATGGAAATCTTTACCGCTGAAGAAATTTCGTTCACAACAATCTACAGACAAAATAGTGGTGCCATTTTTTTAAGATGTTGAAGGAATCCTTTTGTGAGTATTATGCCAAATTAATATGTAACCTGCTTGATAAAATTAAGGAGAAATGTCGCGGTAAGTTAATGGTCAGAGTCGTCTGTGTTTTATGGCAACGCCTCCTCGCACAAGTCCATAGTTGCAGTAATTCGTAAATCTGGCTAAAGCAACGACTAAGGGACAGAAGACTTCAGGACACATGTGGAAATAGCAAATAAATGAGTTTTTTGAGCTCCAAGAACAATTTTTTAATAGGTCTGAAATTATTAAAATCTTATGTATTATGGAATGTGTAGTACTGTTGATGGAGATTTCATAGAAAAATAAAAAATAATTCCTTAATCTACTGTTTCTCCAAGCTAGTTAAGCTCGAAAGATTTGGAAGCCCTCTCGTCTTTTCCTTTCTTTTTTCATTCGTACTATTTGATTCAGAACCAACGACTAACAGTGGGACACTTGAACCGAAATTGAACAATAAAACCGTGATATTCGGTTTTTGTCCGCTTTCTGTAATTTGTGGCCACTAACCCTAAAAGTGTTTTTGACTACACTCGCAGTAAAATCGTGAGAATGCAATTGTTTTCAATAAAAAATATATATATATTTAATATAACAGTGTAAGTAAATACCATAATACCAAAAAGGTATGCAATGAAATCCAAAACGTCAGGCATATTGCTTTACAGAAAGTTTGTATTTGATTTACATATAAGCATTTTCAAATTGAAATACCTATATGTGGTGCACATGTTGATAAAATATGTAGCACCGTAACACTGCACATGTTTATTACATAAAAAAACATGCAAATGCATAGTAATCCTAGCTCTATATATTTTACTGATATGTTTTATGAGCATTTAAATTGTTTAGTGAAACGGTTGTGGGCTAGAGGTTAGCGCGTTAGTCTTCTATGATAAAGTTGTGGTGTTGAATTCCCAGTACAGCAACATCGGATTTTTAACTGAAGTTCTTCCTCCCAAGACAATGGTAAATCAGTACTTAATAAATCTTCTCTGCAGTAAAAGTGTTTATACTTCCCGTAATTCTGAGTCCACGTTAAGCTGTAGGTCCTCTATGTCTGTGGTACTTTAAACGCGCAACACAGGCATGGGAGAGAAGGTCGCTACGTCTCATAAGAGATAAAGTACACGAAGAGAGAGAAAATGTTTAGTCGTTTATTACAGATGTTGATATTGGTAGGTCTGAACTTATAAATGCTGCTGAGAACCTCTCCTATAAGACATGCTATAGCTTATTTCCCGGTACATGTTGTATTACTAAAGCCTCTGTAGAATATTATATATATTTTTTGTGTTTTATTGGTCAGGTGGTTAACATTAGTTTTGATCAAGACGGTTTTAATCAGTTAAACGCAGTGGCACAAACTAGCTTGTCTAAAATTTGAAAATGTTCCTCCTTTCTCCTCCCTGATGATATTGGTATTAACCAGGCTTAGTATAATTATGCATTTGCATATCTGCATATGCAAACGCGTATTTTTACTGTTTTATACAATAAATGCATAAAGTTTCCAGTTTAAGCTGCATTTTTCTAAAAATTTTGAATTCAAGTTGTGTAAAATATAATTATTTTGAAAGTTTTAAGTATTACCAGAACAGAACAGTATGAAAGAAATATCCTATATATATAATATATTAAGCATTTCTAGGGAACCATGCATATGTTCCAAATTTTAAATACGTATTTATTCTAAGCCTGATAATAACACATACCCTCTGGAGTATTTTGAATTCTTTGTCAGTTATTGAAGTTTCTTTGTACACTTAGACTTCAAATAACCCAAAGGAAATAACAACGAGCTGTTACATCGAACGAACTGGAGGACCAATCAATATTGCTGTCATCAGATCAGATCAGTCAATTTAGAAATTAGTACTGCAATATCTGCATTTTTACTAAATATCAACCAGCTATCGTATTAGTATTATTACGAACATTACAGCAATTCTATAGATATTCATCAAATAAAATTGCCCAAAACATTTTGAAGCCGGCAGTGCAGTTATCCGCGATTATCATGACAAAACAAGCTTTCTGCATTAAAAATAAAATTGATATATGTGTGTTTTTGCATTGTCTATGTAATTTTTTTATAGTGTAGCACATTTAAAAAATAACAGTTAAAAGCATTTTCAAAAGGTGTTAAAATAGTCAGCTTTCCAGCTAGTTGTTGGCGGATTGGTTCTGCATATAAATTTGACAATAAACAACTCCCCGAGTACGATGGTGCTTGTTTATAATATTAGGTACATATAAGTAAGTGTGAAGTGCATATAATTGACTGTGCTTAACGCGTTACTGCTGATGTCAACGACCTAGTAAATGGCTGTAGGGCTCCTAGTATAGTTAGGTTAGGTATATACTGATAAAGCAGTAAATTCCTTTAGAAGTTGTAGAAAATTGCTTGTCTTTTGCTGATAAGAACTACATATTTCTGCCTTGCAAACTTATTAATCGATTTCAAACGTAGATACAGTTTTGATAAGTACACCAGGTTGGGTCCTCTAGATAAGTCATTTGTTGTTTGGAATTTTCCGATAGCGCACTATTTATTTAGTTATTTACTTGATTATTTATTAGCATATTGAGGAAAGTAGTGCATTAATTCTAATGGATTCTGAAAACTTTGCGTAAATAATTAATTTAATAAATTGCCTCGACTTAAGCGAGGAGTTGATGTACCATATGAAATATTAATTGGCAGATAATTTAAAGTTTCATAAGCCTTTCAGCACGCCAAATACAGCACTGTCTGACTAAAACGCCTGAGAGGTGAGTGATGTGAGGTAGAGAATGTGATAATTGCAATTTGTAGCTGCAAAATTGTAGTTTAAGAAATCGATGTAATGTGAAAATAGTGAAGTACCGTTCACCGTTTTCTGATTATTATAAATTCCCATAGTAATAAAAAATATATTAGAACAGCTTTTTTAAACCAATTGTTAACATACGGAAACAAATTCGGAAAGTAACGCTACTTTTAAATTACTAAATTACTGCACTCATAATAAGGGATACGGAACTATGTCACCAAAGTTTTCCAAAGTAGATGACTTAGCCGGTATCTACAACATCTCCTGCTCCTGTGACACAAACTATATTGGACAAACTGGGCGTTCTATCGAGTGATTGCAAACATAAGCGCATTACAAAATCGGCGGTAGCGGAACACACCTGCATAACTGGCCACAAAATTGATTTTGAAAATGTTCGAGTGCGTGGTAAAATTCTGCATTACTTTCCATAAGAGAAGCAATTGAGATTGAGAAACAACCAATAACATCAACAGAGAGGATGGGTTCAGGCTCAACAAAGCTTGGACACTGGTAGTTCATCCTCTAAAGATTCGGAAACAAGACCGATCCCACGGTCATGCCCTGCCGCACCTGTTCGCACCTGACGACGACAGCCAACCGGATCTACGACGTTCTGCTCGATTGGCTCAAAAGGGTTTAAATACCTTCGTATCCCGAATTTGAATTCAGTACTACGAGAACTCTGAAGATGCAAGCTGTAATGTCTTGCGAAACGTTACATTATTTTGATTCACAAACAGTAACCAGTAATCATGCCTTTGCTGAGTGTGACCTCCAATCGACGACGCGGTCCAAGCCGAAAATTAATCATAATGTTGATAGATGACTTAAGTCAGTCAAAAAATTGAGCTTCAAAGCATACAAATAATTTCCCATTATTTGAAACTTAAGTAACTGAAATCAACGCGACTGATATGCATATTCAGATTACGGTACATGCTTAAGTATCACAGGAAAACGAGCATTTAATGTAAAAATAAATATGCTTCTTCATCTTCGAGTGATTTATCTCTTTACGAGACGTAGCGATTGTCTCTTCTATGCTTATGTTGCGCGTTTAAAGTGCCACAGACATAGAGGACCTACAACTTAACGTGGGCTCCTAGCCTCGGGAAGTGTAAACACTTCTACTCCAGAGAAGATTTATTAGGCAGAATACCTCGCTGGTTTGCTATTGCCTTGCGAGGAAGACCGGCTGTTAAAAATCCGATGAACTGAACTCAGGACCCTCAGCGTGGAAGTCTAAAGCGCTAACTTCTAGCTCACGGCCACTTATTTATAAAAATTCTATATTCCTAGAACACTTGCATTAGATGATAGTGAACGAGCACATTAGTAGTGATGCAAAATTTTAACATAATTTAGAACAAACAAAGAGAATTATTCGGTTGTTATATATATGTATTAGAATTATATTTGTCTAATAGCTTCAGAACGTCTAATTAAGTAGACAGTATGTTACTTGACGTTATAAAGAAAAATATATGGAATTTAATTGTAATAAATCTGACAACATTGCTTTTGTCATAAAAACAAGTATACATCACGCAGTAGCTTAGTGGCTTAATTGCTATGGTAATCAGTTTGGTTGCAAAGCAAATCTCTATTGTGTAAGATCTAATTGTTATGTCGAGTTTGGAATATTTCACAGAAAAAGAGCTGCTCAAAATTGTTAAAAACTGCAGATAGTTAAGTAGCGACAGTATAATAAAGTAATGAATCTCAAATATACAGGATTGGGCAACAGTACGGAACAATGCAAATATCTCTCATACGACAACTGCGATTTTGACAAAATTTTCAACATGAAGGTTACGATATATGGCGGATACAATAAAGGTATTGCCGGTTTAAAAGTTCTTACGGTTTAGCCAATAATGAAATTAATTTTTTTATTTTAAATAGAATACCCTATATGTATTAAGATATGACCACTATTTACTTCTTGTCTATATACAAATCATTCAGCTATGTACATTAACAAGATGCTATACAGGAATTCTTACTTCACCAACAATTCTGAGTTTCTGTACTTCCAAATTACTCTAGATTTTAAATGTACTCATAGAAAGAAATCCAATGGATTCAGGTATGGAGAACGAGCGGCCCATAACCCCTACGCCCTATCCACCTATTTGGAAGTATATGGTTTAAAAAATGCCGAACATTTAGAGCATAATGGAGAGGTGTTCCGTTTTAAATACTTTTGATCTGTTAATCGAACATCAACATAACACAACACGAGCCAAGCTAAAATTGATAACTTTACAAAACTGTTTACGCTTCTCACATTCTTTTGTTTTCATGAACTGCTAGATATCAATTATGCAATATTATTGTTCAATATCTAGAATTACTGTAAATAAAGGCATCAAATCTTATACCATTAAACTCATAAAAAAGAGTTCTATCGATATATTTTAAAATATACAGAATATTCCATTTAAAATGGAAAAACTGATATTCATTTCTGGCTAAACCGGAAGCCCTTTTAAATCGCCTTCATTGCATCCACCAATATTTGCATTGGTCCTTACTTTTGCCCAACCCTATATGAAATACAGTAGTTATTCAATAAATGTTTTTCAATTATCGGACACTTACCAGGAGTATTTCACAAACAACGGCTCCTTTTTTTGTAAATATTTTTGTACGGTTGGTTAAACTTGTATCATTGAACGTGCTTCACATTTTCTGAACACATATATAGAATTTTTGAAAGATATCATTCATGTTCAAATTTTCACAATACTTTAATGTGATTGATTTTAAAAGTTTGTATAAGTTTTTATTTATTGCCTCAACTCGCCTAAAGGTTTTCATTATTTCTAAAGAAACATCGATAGCTCTAGACTGTCGTTAAACCTAGAAAACAAGTAATGGTTTCGTTAAGGTAGATTGTAAACGTGTGAAAACTAGGCAAGGTATAAAATTTGAATATTAAAAGTGAAATACCACCTTGATGCTGTTGCCGTATGTTGGACTTAATAAGGGGGGTGTTTGGTAATGAAGGTAGTACATACAAAACGTGTTTGGGCCAGCGCTATTTATTTTCGGTAAGCTAGGAGAGTCCTGTGACAGTTTACATTTATGCATACATGCCTGCGGATTTATAGAGAGAACTTACATAAACCGATCGAAGAATATGACTCCAGTCATGGTGCAAGGGCAAGTTTATGCATACAAAATTTTATAAATCTAGAATTACAACGCTAGTCGTTCCATCATAATTAACCCTAGCTCCCTCCATTTATTTTGACCCGCTAGAGTAATTATACGTTAAAAAAATAACGAACTTACACGGCAAAACGTTAAAATTATACACAGGTAATTATAATGATTTTTTTAATAATACGCATAAAAGCGAATTAAACGTAAGAACGTTGAAAAGACGTACAAGAAGCAATCGATGGACGATAAAATTTAATTATGGGTCCCGCTACAAAAAAAAAGGAAAACCAATAAATATCAAACGTTGTAGTTCTTTGTGTACTTCGCCAGATTCAGAATGAAAATGTTTCAGTATAAAAAACAGTAGAAAGTATTCGTAAATTCGTTTGTGAATTATTTTCTAGGCACGCAAGTAACTTGATTTGTATTATTCTACATTTAAGATAATCCATATGTGGTTCATTAAATTTGAACCACCCTGTATACACAAAAGGTACTTGCTTAACAACATCTATGTTTCAGGCTTGTAACATATTTCGCTCAACATAATAAATCGTTAATAAGCAGATTTTGTTGTTGCTTAATTAAGTAAAACTATTTATAGAAAAACTTGGTTTACAGAGTGAAGTAGATATTACCTAGATTTTTGTGACTGGATATTAGTCACGTGATGAGGTCAAAATTAAGGCCAAGTTGTGGTGGAAAGATTAAAATATGTCGTTAATGAGAGCAACGATGACTCCTTATGTGTAAATTATCACCAATATTTTTGTAACAGTAAAAATTTACCGTGGTTTCATTACCATAAACCATGGTCGTGCTTTTTGCTCCAGCTGAGTTGCATTTTTACTTTTGAGTGTCTTATTTCTTATACAGTAAATATTTTTTGAAGTTTTGAAATACGCATTTCTTGTGAGTTTTTCCAAAATTGTACTATATACTCAAAAACTGATAAAGTAAAATAAGCAAAACCGTTGCATGAAACGCTGATACTAGAAGATTCATTTACGGTTTAAAAATTATATACAGTGCGGTCGTGAAATGTCCTCCCCCCCCTACTAACTTTTGAACAACGTGATATTTCTTCACAAAATTTTGTGTGCTTTAACGGGAGACTAAATACTACTTTTTAGTACATATTTAAATTTTATAACTTTCAAAATGGCGGCTAGGCGCTATCTTGAACTATTTTGTTAAATGGCAATGGGGTCGAGTGTCACCTCATTTGAGAGGTATTTTAATTGTGCGTCTGATTCCTGAGTTTCATAAAAAATATTCATCCAGAAAAAATGGCAGATGATTGAAAATTATAAGTTTATGGAAAAAAGTAAGAATTAAAACAAAATAGGTATGCTTTCGAAATGTTCGCCATTGAAGAATAAAGAAGAAAAAGAAGATTCTAAAACACAATAAAACTTATTTTATACAACAAACACGGAATAGTAATACTATTTTAATAAATGTTGAAAGTGTGCTCCTTGAACTTCTTGGCAATAGAAAATCCTATTTAATAACTCTTTCCGTACTTTCTGGAAAGTTTCAACTCCGATATTTGCACAAGTCTCTGTTATTTTACGCCGTAAATTCAAAAGGGAAGTAGTCTGTTCGAAAAATTTGCTGCTAAAATGTGGAGGAGCGCCATCTTGCTGGAATATGATATCCATGTCAAATTCGTTTGGATTACTTTCAGCAATCTCAACTATTAACGGATGGATGAGGTTTTCCAGCATGTTCAAGTACATATCCCCAGTAAGGTTTCCGTCTCTAAATAAGGGACCTACGATATGGTCGCCAAGTATTCCTATCCGCACATTCAATTTTTGCTGACATTGTGTGTGACCTTCCTGGAAAACATGGGGATTATCATCGCACCAATATCTTACATTTTGTTTGTTAACAAAACCATTAAAAAATGTGCATTCGGCACTAAAACAAATATTGCGAAGATAGGATGGGTTCCTTGCAATGGTTGGGTCAGGACCTCACAAAATTCAATGCGTCTATCCGTATCATCTTCAATCGGTGTAAAATCTTCATTTTGTATGGATGGAACTTATGCGTTTTTAAAAACTTTTTGGCAGTGGTCGCCGATACATTTCTTATCGCACCTACATGTGAAATTGATTGCTGAGAATGTACTACCATTTCCCCGATTATCTGAATTTGTTTGGTTTCTGAAATTGCGGGTCGTCCAGGGTTTTTCCTGTTTTGCATACTTCCAGTGTTAGTAAATTTTTGCGCAAGTTCTCTTAAATACGTCCTCGAAATAGGACGGTCGGGAAAACGTTCATTAATAATTATTCTTTCGGCTTCATGAAAGTTTCGATTGGCTTCAGCAAAAATAAAAACTGCTTCCGTTTTATCCTGCAAAGATCGAACATTCACCATACTTATTGTTAGGATCATCGGTATTAAAACTCAGTATTAAAACGTGAGCAAACACAATAACTGAATTAAAGTGACAGAACAGAAAGACTAATTATTTCAATTGTTTTACTTCTGTTGTTTCGCCTTCTACATTTTTTTAGCGTTTTGCATAATATCGGAAACAGATAATTTGGAAGTCTGTCATTTGTTTTTGAACCTATCAAATTTTCCCAAAATATAGAATTATACTCTATTCAAAGAGACCTTTCAAGTGAGGTGTCACTCGACCCCTATTGTCATTTAAAAAAATATTTCATAATGGCGCCTAGTCGCCAGAGAAAGAAAAGCAAAATATATTAAATACAGTAAAACGTTAAACCAGAACTTGCTTGATTAGCGAGATAGATTTTTTATGCGACCTAGTCATTTTTGAAGTTCAAGTAACCCTCTACTAATTAGAGCATTTGCCTTTAGATCCAAGAAATCCGCCAGTCGGTAATATATTTCTGGCAGGAAAAAATCTGAAAGTGGTCTTTCTGTTGGATATGAACTGTAGGCGTAGGTCCGTGCCCCTACGATATGTAACACTTTACAGATCACTACTGGGATTGGAACTACCCTAGTTAAGTAAAATTCGTAGTTGGGGTGTACAGTAAGCCAATAATGGCTGCAGTGCAAGGAGATACTTGGAAAATTGCGTCCTAAATCTCGCCCAATCAAAACAAACAAACAAAAAACCTCTTCATAAGCTGAATGGTTATAGTTTAGCGTTATTTTTTTTGTGTAATTGACAATTTAATGTGAAAGTTTGATAATTTTTGCAATAGCGTTTATTTAATCAATTTGTTAAGTTGATTTTTGTGTTGTTTCCTTTACATATTCCTCGTTAATATGTATGTGTTTATTAAAACATGTCCCGTAGTTAATTATGTTTGCACTGTTTTGTTTCAATATTTTATTTATTATATTGATTATATCTGTATTTGTTACTACGGTAGATGCATAGCTTCCTCAATTATGTGTTGTTTTTTAAATTCCACATGTAATAAAGTGTTTTATACTAAACGTTTGTCTACGTTTTTGCTGCGAATATTAATAAATTATTAAATTGTCATATGCTGACCGTACTTACGGTATTTCATCGTGTTAGAGTACCAATCCTTCAAGCAGTGTCCACAACTTATCAGATGAGATATGTTTGTACGTAAATTAATGTTTGTAGTACGTGAACAATGCACGAATTAAATGTAAACTTTGTGTTAGTACCTATTTACAATAGAACCATTATAGCTTTGCGGTCGAGGTAGGCCATGGAAGGCGCTGTGATCATAATTTATTTCACTAATTTAGTAATACATGAAGTAAAATAAATGTCATATGCTATTCATAAAGTCTGGTTATGTTGCTGCAATGATTCAGTTGTATTTATTTATTTAATTGAATTGAGAGACTGCGAATTACTAATTAAGTATGAAGAAGTAGAGAAACATTCAAATGTTTAGTGTTACCATGGAACCAATACGAAATGTACAATAGACACATTGTCATTTTAAATATATGATTAAGCATTTAAATAAATTATATTCTAAATACATTTGACATTTGGGAATGCAAATTGGTTTTTACAAAAGTCTGGCGGAGTAGTCTAATATTTATAATCTAAACATTTTATTCACATTACATATTCAAATGTATGATTTTGGATTTCCATATGTTTTTAATGGAAGCTTTTTGTAATTCAACGACATGTATGGTGTTTACTTATTTTAGTATACGATTTAACCTTTTGGGTATGTAGTACATTAATTTCACGAGTGTACATCTTGTTTTTACAGATTTCCTATTGCATATCCACGCGAGGTTAGTAGCTAGTTTAAAAGCGGTATGAAACAAATCGTGTAACGTCTGAACAAATTCAAAAGGTACTATGAAAATATTTTCTTTTTAATCAAGATTTGTTATGCCATCATCAGCGCGAGGTCAGTAGTTAGTTTAGGGTTATCATTAGTAAGAATTGCCAGAAAATATGTAACAGGAAGTTCGCTGTCCAATGAAATTTCTAAAATTGTTTGGATGATACGATAATATCGTTTGTTTGTAACGTACAATCTCCATATGGGAGCATGCAGGGTGTTTGTAAATTGTTTAAAGAAGCAACGATTTGCCTATTAATAAAGGTACTAGAAAGCTGTCAGTTTAAACACAGGTATCCACGCTACAAAATTAAAACAAAAATATCTATATCTTCGTTAATAACAATGTTATAACCTCAAGCGTTTTACAAACACACTGTAGATATTCACCCTGTACTGTCCGGATTAGAAATCCTTTTCTACATTCTTTGAATTGAGCAGCAATCTTTTGAAGGATCGCTAAAAACCAAACCTTGCCCAGTGTGATACTACAAAGCTCTCCGAACCCTGGTTATTTGAAAACTGAAAATTAATAGTCGTATTAAAACAGTTACGTGAAATGAAATGGATAGAAAAATTGCGAATCAGAGCTTCTCGCTGGCTGGCACTTTCGAAGCACGAGGAGACCTACTTAAAGTCGTTCAAGAGGATTTTAGAAAGTCATTTTGTCAGGGGAGAAAGTAGTTCGAGTAAAGTGCAGTACATCGCATCGGCTGTCAAGGTTCGAACTTGTAGTGACTTTACGGCCCGGTTGGCAGAGGACGATCGCCGGTTTGTTGTGGTGCTGCACAGGCCATTAGCCTTTCGCCCCGGGGCCCGTCTGCCCGCACCATGACCGCGGCTACGCACTTCTTCTACCTCGTCTGATGGCATGGCTGTGAAAAATTGATAATGTTCAACTTTCCGACACGACTGGACATGCAGAACTAATAGACGTGGATAAACTTCGCCATCTTCCCGGATGTACTATGTACTTTTATAAATGAAGAAAGTCAGAGGGTGTACGACAGACAATGTCTATTGTATAGTTGATGTAGACATGAACAGTAGAATAGCGAGTGGAAACTATTATCTATGATTATTCTTTTCTTGTAGCAGTGGAATAAATAAATCGTACATTTCTACAAAACGGTGTTTAGAGGGATAGAATATAATACAGTATGATCAACAAAATGTTCGATATGGGTGGACTGTGGAAAAGTGGAAAGTATTTGTATTTACTTGAACCACATACTCGTAACATTTACTATAATTATTTAATAGTTATCAAAGTATATTTCAGTTGCTACAGTTATTGTGTACTCTAGAACACAATATTTATATTTAAGTAGTTTTAAGTGCATAACTTTACTTCTACAGGGAATACTACCTTCATATAAGTTTTTTTTGCAGGGGATGATAACTATTACTACATTGAGGTTTTTGTTTCACATTGTTTTTGATTGATTGAAGTACCATAAAATGCTACTGATTAAATCATTTAATCGATAGCTTGTTGCTCGCTGGTTGTGAGCTCGATATTTTTCGAGACCAAGGGCGTTGTCTAGGCGCCCCGTAGAGGTCTGATAAGGCTTTGCAAGTTAAACAAATTAACGTAATAAACTATTTATTAAAATGGTTACTGAGCGGAGGCTGTGCAACAGACCTCCGCTTTGAACCACGACACACACAAGATAAGTGCTCCCTGCTCGTAAGGGAGCGTGCTAAAAACACTAGGGGGTTGGCGCATGCGAGCTCAAAGTTAAGTAAGGCGCCAAAATACAAAAATACAAAATTAATTAAACTTGACATAACACACATGTAAAGCAATAACAATATTTCATCCAACTAAAAAAGTGTGTTTAGAACACAACATGCAAAACACCTTAATTTTTTGTTACGTAGGGTATAATTTAATATTTCATGAAACAGAAAATATTCCCAGATAGGATACTATAGGAGCGCCGGTAGATAGTTGCCAGAGTGTACCTCCTTTTTCCGTATTGTTAATAATTCTTGTATTTATAATATTGTTGGCCCCTTTGGAACCTCAATGGCTGACTTTTATTATCATGAAACGTGATGAAACATATTTTGACTTGTGTTTTTTTCCACTAAGGAGATCAGGTTGCAATTTTGGTTTGAATATGTATTACAATTATTCTAAATAATAGATAAAAACATCATTTTGAATGTTGCTAGTGAATCCAAAACACTATGTTTAAACACTTTGTTACACATATGTGACATATGCAGGTAAATGTTTAAATTATCTATTAAAAGTTTATGATTACTCTATCTCGTGACCATTATTTTTCTTGGTGACCGTGATACACACTACATTGATAATAAAATCCTTTTGCATTATGTGTTACTTAAACGTTTTAAGGGTGTTTTGAAAGTTTACTAAATGAAAGATTTTACTATAGATTGTTGTCGATATATATTTAGTACGCGTTGCTGTGTAAGATACAATGTTACTTATTATATAGTTATAGTTACGAAAGATTTTAAGAAACTCATAGAGGTAAATATTTTGTATTCTACACTAAAACTGTAACTATACTTTGATAACTATTAAATAATTACAGTAAATGATATAAATTCAATGGCGTAAGTAAGGATACAGGTTTGGTTTTCCACAGCCAAATTGTTGATCGTACTGTGTAATATCGTTAATGATATTTAAATTAACGGCGAGTAACGTAATAGACTCGACGTATTTACTCGATGAATAGGTTCCTTTAGTGATCTATCAATTCCTTAGCTCTTTCGCCAGTTTCAATCAGTTTTTATTGCAAATTGCACTCCATCATTACGCGTCCGTTACAAAAGTCATCACTGCGACCTAAAAAATAATAAACATTTGCGCGATACATAGGTACATGCATGCAAAATATGTAGGTAACTTACGTCTAGACATATTTATTTGTTAATTAAATTATGACATCTACCCAAATAATTAATAAGGATTATTTAAATTTCCAATTAAATTGAAAAGAAATAGCACATTATAATGATTTCATGGATGTGCTATTTTCACGTGTCACGGGCCACTGGTCGTACTAGGATTTAATATTGTTTTAATAATTTGATAAACAATAGGTACGTCATAACAAAAATATTAGTATCTTCAAACTAACACATACACAGACAGCCAGATGACTGAAATCAGTTATTCATCATACATGGTATTTTTAAAAGAAGCTGCCTTAGCCTTAGCCTTAGCATAGTCCACGGGCTGTGCTAAATTTAGTTAATAGAGATAAAGTGCAGTAATAAACCGACAACTTAAAAAAGCAAAAGGGAAAGGTCATAAATATACTGATCAGATATAGATTATCGTAGAAAATAGGACTTGTATATTTTTTACGATGGTTTTCACAACAGTAAAACTATTTTGATTTTAATTGATTTTGCTAATTAATAAAGGAATTTCTTTAAAATAGCAGGTATAGTACTAAATGTCTTTAAAACACTAAATTTAGAATCTATCTTTAACACTTTAAAAATATTAAGATTGAAATTCCTGACAAAATTATGTCCCTTGCTCTAACATGTTACTCAAAAATGCTTTCCTGAAGAGCCGTAGCTTCAAAAAGTCGCGAGAGAAACACAGGGTAATTGCAATTACTTCAAAGACGTTCGAGTTACAGAGAAGAGAGATGAAATTTTGTCGGGATTTGTAATGCTGATAATCTGAATAATAGGAAGAAAATTGCAAACGGGGTGGTTTAGGGGCTTTAGGAATTCAGTACAAAATTCCTTATGGCAATACAGCTTAACGGAATTAGCTGATATTCATTTAGTTTATTGAGAATACACTTGCAACTAAGAGAATATCAAATAATTCAGTTAAGCTGTGTAAGCATCTTGTACTGCCAGTTGTATTACGGCATGCAAGACAAATTAATTTGTGGTTTTATAATTTTTCAAACAAAATATCCTCTACCGTTTTTTTCGAGTTTTCTTTCAAACTACTGTGAAGTCGTTACTGTTACAGTGAAAGTCAAACAGATATAAAAAGTGTATTTTTTCATGTGTTTTCTAACTAATGCCGTTATTTGTTTTGTTTTTCTAACAAGAAAAAAGTTTTGGGGTTGTAAAAGAAAGTATCCCCTCAAACCGCTGTTACGTTTCTGAATTTTTCCATCTTATTTTGTCTTGATTATCAGCACAATCAGTGTAAAATTATTTTTTGTAACTAAAACTGAAACTAAGTAGGTACAATAATCTGTAATAAATAAAAGGAATTCTTTTTAATGCCTAGCCCTTCGAAATACTATACACGGGGTTACTTAATTTAAAATTTTCACAAGTATGGTAGCTATACAGTTCATCCCCTACGATGTGGTATTTACCCTCTCCCTTCCTCCCAGCTTAGTCTATGTTGAATGAAACCAAAAAATATATACCTTTTAATTAAATAATATTTGAGGTTATATAACATCTGCAACAACTAAAGATGTTTATACTTGAATTATATCGTTTCTTTCTGCTCATATTTCAGAAGGATTTTATACACGTTTTTGCAAAACGTTATATGACACAAGTGAATAATTCGGATCCATACTTGCTATACTAATATGCGGTAATGGTACTTTTTTTAAATATATCATGACAATATTTCAATCTCTTGTCACATAATGGTTTGTGACTTACGATTTCTTGCCATTAAATAGATAACACTTAAAAATGTTTTTAAAAATAGCATAAATCGGTGAGGAAGCAAACTAGGATCCTTGTGTTTGCCGGACCTTGTATAAGTAATAGTAGAATATCAGAACGTGTATCATTTCTACTAATCAAAATCGGAGCTATTCCATTTTGTCCAATCTTAACTTCAAACTTTATGTTTAAGTATTTTGTGCAGTGGTACGAGTTTGATTGTAGTTCACAATTGAAATAAATTAAACCAAAATAGCAAAAAAAAAATTGTATACCTACTAGTATTTAAAGGGTTGTATTTAATTGAACATCAAATTATTACTGTTTTAGTAAGTAAGTAAGTAGTAAAACCTAGTGTAGCAACAAACATACTGACTGAGCATCAAATTGTGTGCAACTAAGAAAGCGAAAATTGTTAACTGTTTTATGATATTGTGAGCAAGTATTTAACTAATAAAACATCTAAAAAATATTTGAACATCGAAATTTATAACTTAGCAATGGAACCTGAGCATAAAATACAATAAAAATAGACATCTGTAAAATATTTAACCTAACCTAACCAGTTTGAAATAATTGTTACATATGGTGTTTGTAAACTAATGAAGAAATAATTTTTGTATGTTGAACAAGGTTAGACGTTAGAGAAAAATTTGTGGTGCTTAGGATGAAAATTAGATGCTCAGTCAGTGGTTTGTGATGCTTAGTATAAGAAGTAGTTGCTTAGTAAGTGGTTTTGATACTAGAGTAGACTGTCAGGAGAAGCGTGTAGAATATCTGTTGTTTACTTTTGATGTCATTTTGACAATATTTTGTTGATCAGCTGTTGTTTGACGGTTGATTTATTTGTTTTACAAAAATTTAATAGTTGCCCAGGTAAGTAAAATAGATGCTATATTTTGTGAGTCATTAATTTTTTTTGTTGCTCATTTAAAAATTTCCCATATTTAAATCCAACATAATATGTTCGATAAACACATGTATAAATAATGATTTCAGGATTTTTCACGAATTTATTATCAGTAGAGTCTGCTACTATTTGGGCAAAATATTTTTGGTAGCATGAAGTCTCGTTTGATTGAGATCACTGGTTTTAAACAAAAACTTTAGGTAGATGTAGATAAACAATAGGGAAACTTGATAGCCTAAACTGAATGACTCACTACAGAAGAATAATGAATATTTTAACATAATATCATCTTCATTTTCCCGTAGTTATTCTTTTGATATGATTCTCATAATTCCTCGTGTCTATGGTTCATTGGTTTGTCATTAACCAATTATGAATTTGTTTTAAGTCGACTAAATAAATAAACATAATTTAAACAACCACTGACATGCATAATTTTCACATCATTGACTGGACAAGAATACTTGTAAATATTACTTTTAATTTTGAATTGGACAAATTCATTTGCTTTTTTGGAGTATTGCTTGTTTCGTAATTTAAAAGGTGCGGTAATCCTAGAATATCCCTAGTTTTCTGAAAATTTTATGAAATTATAGTGTCGAGCGGGGTAATAATGAAACGAAATTTATAATTTTCGAAATATAAACATATAAAAAATTTGGAAACATACCTTTTTTGCATTAAAACATGTATTTTTCTGTGGTTTTTCGTTTGACAGGTGATTTTGATGAAAAGAGCAGGAAAATCAAATCAATGTCATATATGACACATATATTTGTAGAATACATTCCTGAACAAATATAAGAGCAAAAAAGTCCGTGTATCTCCTGATGCTTGTTTTTCTTTTTCGAAACAAATACGTTTTTTGCTATTACGTTTTTTTTACTGGCTTCAGATGATGTGCCCATTTTCTGTGTCATTATTTTCAATAACTAGGGACTGTTTAATAAGTTTGACTAAATATAGGTTTTCCTTCACTTATTTATTGCACCCATAAATAATTTTAAAGAATAATTTGATATTACGGAGAAACTTCAGGCAAAATATGATTTTTTTACATACATATTACAGTGTAACCTTTTGAATTTTGTACTAACCACATACTTAACTGAAAACGTATAAAAATTAGTATTCATATGGGAGAAACCTTAATTATGGTTTTATATTTTATAGTTTGGTATAATGATGGCACATGAAAAATAAAGTTGTGTTTCACATTTTCCCCAAATTTTACATGCTTCACTTTTACCCATGTTGACCCGATACGGTGTACGTATCTATTTAAAAATTTTGAAACGTAAATCAAATTTCGTTTTTTTGAAGAACACATGTTAACTTTTTGTTGATGTACTTTCGTCGCACTGTATCAGTGAAAATTATGCAAAGGTTAAACATAGTAAATATATTTATAGCCAATGACATATTTTACTAGTGGAGTTATTCATGGGAAAGTTACTACTGTTACAACACCTACCTATGCATCCGTTCCGCACTCACGTGATTTTTTTCTTTAAGCTTGTTGGTTAGGAAATGTTTTTTCTATGGGAAAATGAAATATTTGGCACTGCTTAGTAATAGAAAATAGAATATTCATTTCCTGTATCCTCAAACGCACTAAAGTTCTATTAAGACCGGACTGTGATTCTTTATATGTCAATCTAAAATTTTCGTGAAAGCAATTCTTCATTGGAATACAAACAAACAAGTACTTCGCACTAAATTTCTAAAATTCTTTGTAGTTTGTATTGTGGAATTTATATTAGAAAATCCAGAGAATCGCAGATCGTTTACTACCAGGTTCTTCAGGATATGCAATAAAATTTTTATTTTTCTAGCTCGAATCTAACAAACACAATCTCTTTTAATATACCATATTAGGTTTGCATCCCTTTGGTAAATATGAGATGCAAGTGCCATCTGCCGCGTAAGATAAAAATATCGTCGTGAGGGGTGTCTTATTATTTTATGACCTTTATTTAGTATCTCGATAATCCATTTTTATGTGCTAATTATTAACTTTTGATAATTTGTTAAAGATCATAATTCAAATAAGGGACACGTTTGAATGAGCGGTGGTAATTACCTATTTCCTACCGATTTATGAAAGGTGGTACGAATGCACTTACGTATTTTTTAATTTATTGCAGTTTTATAAAACTGGAACAATCAACGCCGTTTTAAACTAAATTCAAGTAGTGACGAATTTTTTAATTCTATATTTTCAGACATAGTCTTACCGGTTGGGTTTGTACAACACAAAAAAGAGCAACAGAAATACCATAACTAATATGTACTATGTATGTGCATCTACGTGTGTGATTCTTTTTTTTATTAGATAATGGTTTTTAAAATAATTTTTAACATTTTTTTCAGCATGAAATTATATTTTAATGATAATAAACAAACATCTATTTTAAGTGTTAAAACTGTTAATATTTTTTAAATTGGCTAGAGAATATGTTTTATGGGTATAACGAGAAAACACTTGCATTTTCAGACGTCCCATTATAACAGAGTTGGAATTTTTTTCATATCATTGAAACCCAGCAAAAAAGTTAGTTTATAGCCACCCTCACAACTGAGTACAATACGACTTTTCTTTCAATATTTTTATCACCAACGAATTATTTTAAATTTGTTTTTTATTCTTAGCCATAGTCGGAATAGGGAGCTAGTCTAATCATTTGAGAGAAGTTTTTGTGGGAGTTGTACTGCTCACGATATTAGTATGACAACCGGGACCGACAGCTTTACGTGTGTTCCGAATTAAGATAACTGCACCTATATAGGTCATCTAAACGAGAGGTAACCAACTGAACTATTGCCCAAGTTTGAATATAATTTTACGGCCGTTTTCAGTTCCCTGTCGTGCAGCTGAAACTACCACGTTTAGTCGCCCTAAATCCCAATTAAGTTCATATTATGTGTTTAAAGAGTTTTTGGTCGTTTGTACGAAGTTCAGTGTTATAACTATTTGAAATATTTTCACTTTCCCTCTACACCGTGGGTGCTGAAAACCGTATAGTACAGTCTATCTGTCTTATTCCATTTTGACGTTTTATTTACGAAGTTCCGAATTCGCAAGAGAACTTGATTTGATGAAGTTAATATCTCCCAACCTAGGTATCTGTCAAACTACTTCTCGGATTGGCTTATTGGTGCCCCGGAATCGCCTTCGGAATTCAATTTACTGAGTTGTCCGTTCCATCCTCATTCGGGATAGGTACACCTACGGTATACACCGAAATTAATGGATATCCTCTTCCTTATGAGCACGAAAACGTGATCTTGCAAGAAACAACAATTTTATTTTTCTCGTGTTTGACGGGTTGGCTGAGCATGACGTACGGTTTAGAAGTCCAGTAATACCTTCACGTAATAGAAAATCAATAATTGAACGTAGAGTATATCAAGTTAAGTAGGGGAGAGTTAAAATTAAAATTAATAAAATGGGCTGTGCTTCCTATAAAGAAAGTGGAAGTATTTGTAAAACGAACATGATTTATCTCTCCCACCAAGAGCTTTTAGTTATTTTAAGAAACGGAAACATATTGCCCTTCGTGTAAAAACCGTCCCTTGGACCTATGGAATTCTTGTGTATTTAACATGTGTTTCTATTAACAGATATTTTTAGTACAGTTTGTATGTAATATGTAACATCTGTAACTTCTGATACCTAGTTGGTGAAAAGTTCTCCTTCGAAGATATCTCGTCAATTTTTGTGAATGTGTTTTTTTAACAATTATTTGTTGTTATATAAACCCCCACTTGTATATTAACAGTATGGTTGGGTTTTTAGTACATGCTTACTAATTTAGCCAAAAACAATCTGTTTAAAAAATTTGAAAAACAATTTGAAGTAAGTTTTGTACGCGTTTTAATCATTCATAATGGAACATACAACAAAGTATGTACTAGCGATTTGAAGAATATGCTTTCTTACTGGAACAGCCTGTTTATCATTGGAAAGCCCATTAAATTTTGAATATAGTGTTATTGTGTTTGAAAATTAATGTGCTTATTAAATTAATCTGGTACTTGGAAATGTCTTGCTGGCAAACTGTAAATTTGTATGCTAATTACTATCCCAATTGGAGGCAACCTCATTTAGAGCATTTTTAAATTTACATAATTTATAGCAACATTTGTAAATTGTATAAAACAGCAAATCCAAAGAGAAATGGGGCTGACGACGGGGAAGAAGGAAGTTCTTCCTGGACGGTAGTTGGGCATTACTATTCTCGTAATTAGGGCAGTACTTAATACTTAAATATAAAATGTATAATACATGATACAAAATTTGCAGCACGTTGACTTCCAGAATGTATTGGGTTGTGGAAGTCGAGCTGTTGCATCTACATGTACTTTTCCATTCGGTGTGCAAGGTAGTTAAGGAGACAGTATTTGTGGTTTGTCGACGGATGACCCCAATCCTCATAAATTGCAGGTGTCATTACATCAAGTTCATTTTTTTTAAATATATGGTCCGGTGTAGTAGAGGCGGGCATGGGCTAGAGTCTACGCTGCATCTCGAGGGTTCAATTCCCAATACCGTCACATTCGATTTTAAACGGCAGTTCTCCCTCACAAGGCAATGACAGTTCAGCGAGGTACTCGGTCTAGTAAGTCTTCTCTGGAGTAGAAATGTTTACACTTCCCGTGGTTCGGAGCCCATGTTGAGCTTTAGGTCCTTTATGTCTGTGGTATATTAAAACAGGCAACAGGGGCATAGCAGAGGAGATCGCTACGCTATTTTTTATACCGCTGGGTGTTGGGGAAATTAATGAGATCTAATGGAAAACCAGCGCACTGTATACTTGCGGATATGATTTAACAATCCTTATATTTAGGTAAATATTAAAGCAATTAAAAAATATTTAAAATATATTTCTTTGGCTGTTTTACACAAATTCTGCCGAAGATGATTTGATTTGAAACATACGAAGGCTGTTCTCTTTCTGCTGCGCCTAATAAAGTAATACAAAATTTATTGACAAAACACATTTATTTATAATTTTTCAAAGTTTTCCCCCCACAGTCAGTGCATTTTTGCATCCGTGAAAACCAGTCATCAAAACATTTTCTCCAATCTTCCGGCGTTAGGTTATTTATTTCATTTTTAAATGCGTCAACGGCTTCTTCGGCCGATGTAAAACTTAAACCCCGTAACTTAGTCTTTACATGCGGAAATAAAAAGAAATCATTAGGTGCTAGGTCTGAACTATACGGCGACTGACCCATGATTTCAATGTTTTGGGCATTCAAATACTCTGTCGTTCGAGCAGCAATGTGCACCCGAGCGTTATCTTGATGCAAGATGATCCTTCCTCTTGGACGTTTTTCGCGAACAGTTTGTAGAACTTGAGGCAAACAAACTGTAGTGTGTCATTCAGCATTAACAGTACGACGATCCTCCAGTACTAAAGTGGAAACATGTCCAGTAATTCCAGGAAATGTGGTGACCATATTTTTGTTTCGGCTTTTTTCACGAATAACTTTTGTTGGAGCCGATTCGTTCTTGTTACGTGATTGTAGATTTACGATTTTTTGATAATCTTCAATAGCTGTGGGCTGGTTACCGGAGCTCGAAGTTTATCGTGACCAAGAAGCTTGTAAGGCCCCTTAGCGGTCAGATTGATTTAAAAATGTGTGCACCTTGCACGAATAAACCACACTTTTTTAGATTAGGTAGTGATTTATTAACACTAATAAATTTTAATGTTTAGATTAGATTAAATTAGATTATGCAACGGCGCTATCGATGCTGCCGCTGCGGTTGTTGATTGCGAACTTCCCTTAGGGCCGAGGGTTTCTTTCACACATGCTCATTAAAAACCCTCACCCCCGCAACCCTTAGCGGGAACAAAAACATGTAGCAGGAAAGGGCGCCAAATTCGCAGCCTTTTCAAAATACATAACAGTTCTCAAAGACCCAAACTACCGATTGTTGCTTTCTTTTGGGATCATAGCAGTATACCCACGTTTCATCACCTGTAATGATGTTGAACACCAAATGAGACGATCCATTGTCAAAGCGATGCAGTGTATATCTGCACCATGCCACACGGTTTTCTTTTTGAGCTGGAGTAAAAATTTTTTTTGTTTATTTATTACTATTTGCGATCAGTACATAATTACTATAAGTAAATAAGTTGATTGAATACATCTATTGTAAAGTACAAGGGAGCTGTTGTCCATTAACAACGAGCTCAGTATTAACTTACTCAGTGATTAATTGTATGTGAAGAAAATAACTGGTTAACTACGGTCTTATGAACTACAATTTAAAATATTTAAAGTATTTTATTATACTATGTAAAACGGTACGGTAAGTCTAAGGAGTCAAATTGTGAGGAATCCAAGGGGCACAAAGCTTACGTATCATCAAATGTTTGTGTAAAATGGTGTCAATTGCTTTCACATCAATCTTTAAACTTACTTGAATACTCCTGGCAGTAACAGGCCGGTCCTCTTCAATCATGTTTCGTATAAGATCAATATTCTTTTTGGTAACGGCCGTTTTTGGCTTAGGAGCTCAAAAGTTGCCATTTAAGGAAAGTCTATCACGTCGAAATTCATTGTACCACCGCTTTACGGTAGTTAAGGAACACGACTTGTCACCAAGCACTCGATTGATTTCCTCAAAACTTTCTTTACGGCTTAAACCACGCGTGAAATAGTAAAAAATCACAGCTCGATGAGGCTCTGCGTTCAATTCCATGATTTGTTAAGGAAAGGATTACTTTAAAATTATGTATTTTAAAATCCTTCTAATATATTTGACAACTTTCACTATAATTAAAGTAAACAACTACGTTAAAATGTCAAGCGACATTTGTTTCAAAATATCACAGCCCTCGTATGTGATCCTAATAAATGAAATTAGTCCAACAAAATGTTGGTGGATTACGATTACTCTTTAAATAGTAATGTATTAAAGAAATTCAGTATATTTATACTTCTGCCGCTAATACTGATTAGCAGGATGGAACTTAATTGTAAAGTACCATTAACTTCTGGTGTCCATAAAAGAGCCGCGGCATTAGCAGGGCATTTCAAAAATAACTACAAATTAATTTGTGTCTGGTCCTTTAGCCAGCAAAATTATAATGATGTGCATAGTAGTTTTTACGATTACAAAAATGCGCCTAAGAGTAGTGCTATGTGTTTCCTTTCTGATTTATTGCCACAACTAAATGAATACGGATAATACATGCGCGTAATTCAATTATATATATTTTAGAAGTTTTATTTTCAAAACGAACGTCTAATGTAAATACCAAAGTACGTTCAGGTACTGAAAACGAAACAATGTAGCCTCCCAAAAATGTTATTTTAATTTGTTGATTAGCATCTAACCTAAGTGCATATGTTGATGCACATCTGACATTTGTCATAGAAAAGACGCCCAACAAATTAAATTATTGCTGGGTTTTATTACGAATACAATTTTACTTGCAATTAACCGAAAGTGATTATAGTTGGGGCAGTATAAAAGTCTGTCTATATAAGATGCCAATTATAACTTGTCCACCATCACTAACGTTGATATTTTTAAATTTAGAAAGTAGGTTAAATGGAAGTAATTGGGCACTTTTTGTAGCCATTTTGATTTTCAAATTAAATTTATTATAGCACTTCCGGTTTAACCGACAGCAGTAGCAATTTTTAAAACTTTAATAAAGCATGATTTTTTTATTTTAAATCTGTCTGTTGCTAGGAAATAATTTTAGCAAACAACATATGCTTATATGCATAAAACTACCGCTATACTAATTTTAAACTGCCATAAAAAAAGCAGCAGGGGGTGGTTGCGCACTTTTTTCCGTTCATTTTGTGTGTATTAGATAAAACAAAATTTTTATAAACAAAATTAAATTTCCAGAACTCGCAAAGCCTAGGAAAATTAACTTACCATGAACTAAATATTCCGATTAAGGTCTGTTTTGAGACTTTTGACATTTGAATCGAGAGACTTTACACAATGAAGAATGCTTAGAAAGGTCATTCGAATAGCCCACGCCCTTTAAAATATTTGTTATAATGGACGTTGCGGCGCTTTTAATGTAACTAGTCAAAATCTTCCGATGATCAAAAAGTAGTATTTTTCGATATATTTCTTCCATATTGGTATTAATATTATAAAGTCTCATTGGATAGTAATTAGAATGTCATCAATATTTCCGTAATATAAATACTATTCTTTACTTCCGGTTATAGATTTTAAAAATAGAGCAGACGCTCGATAACGTGAACTGATTAAGACCCCGAGTGTGTTCACATTATCGAAATGTTTACATTAGCGAGCGTGATTTTATTAATCAGCAAACAATTAATATTTTTTTTGCTAGTTGTGTCACTCCCGCACCTAGTGCAACCTCGTCTATTATTTTCACTTTGTCACTCAATCTTTCTTTTATTGGATGTGGATGCCATAGTTGTAATGCATAAACGCGTGCAATATGCCTGACTTAAGTTTAACAACGACTAAGATGAAATCAGTGCTGTTCCTACAAATAATTTGCTGAGAGTCACGTATGTACATTACAAAAACAATAAAAAAAGAAGTGGTTACGTTATTGAGCTGTACAGGTTGTTTACGTTATCGGGCGTTCTATTTGATCCTACAGTAAGAATTTTGTGCTTGTGTTTACATTAGCGCGATGTTTCCATTATCGGGTGTTTACGTTATCGAGCGTCTGCTATACTTGCAATGGTTTTTAAAATAATATTTTACAGTAGGCAAGCGAAAGTTGGTGTATTTATAATATAGCGTAAGAGGACACGCTTCCGTTTCCGTAACTAGAACATAAACAAACCGGCTATGATTTGTGAGGCGTTATATTAGAATTTAAAAAAATTTACAACGGCGGTCTTAATTTTGAAGATAAGAATATAATATATGAAAAATCTTGCAATTTTAATCAAGACATTGCAGTTTCGAAATTACATATTAAAGTAGGATGGGGCAAAAGGACGCAGTTAACACCTACACAAATATATAAACAACAAATAATGATTAAATAAAATTTTTATTCTTTGGGTTAATAATACAGTCCTTTAAGTATAAGAATAAAAATGTTTTGTCCTCAAAAAAGTAAAAACCAAAGTACAAATTCTTAAAACGTAAACTATTTCAAAATGGGAACTTTGCCCCACCAGTGGGGTAAAAGTCTCAAACGTTTGGGGGCAAAGTTCCTACATAGATAGTTTTACTTGCAGCAGTCGCAAACAAATTTTCCTACGTTTTGATAGGCCGTGCAGTTCTCGTGCCACCATCTTCTATATTTTTCGCACTGGATCCAGTCTTCCATTGGCGGATCACCGTAGCCTGCTTCCGCTTCTTGCAGTTATCTTCCTTTTGTATGTCATTAGTCTTACTCGTTACTCTTTTCTTAGCTTGAAATGCGTCTTTTCGAAGCTTCTCTTCACGCACCGCTTCAAGTTTTTCCTTCCAGGGTGTGCTTGACAGTATTTCTGATTTTTGGCCTCGTCTTCTTCTTTTTTGATCTTCTGATCTTCTGGGAAGCGGGAGTATTTCTTTTGGAGTTACTATTTTCTTCTTTGGGATACCACTAGATGTAGAAGGTTTGTAATAAAGCTCTGCTACTGAAATATTCTCCGTGGAGGTACGTGCAACCGGATCTTCTTCTGCCTGCTTTTTAGGAGTAGAATGGGCCGTAATTGTATCTTTGCGTAAGACGGATAAAGGCACGGATGCTTCAGGATCTGAATCCGATTCACTGTCATTTATTTCCTGATTCTGAACAACGTTTCTCTCAGTAACAGCAGAAGGAAGAAAGTCATGATCGGTAAACACGTTTTTGTTAATCGGATAAATGCCGCAAGTTTCAAAAGCTTTCATACCTTTGCCCATAGTGGAGCACCGTTCGTAGGCGTGACCCAATAACTTTGCAATTTGGAGATGTGTTATTTGTCGCCCCGGGTTGTTTGTTAACCACCGATTACATTCATCGGCGTATAACGTTTTTAATGGTTTGAAATATGAGCGGTCCAACGGTTGACTTCTATGGCTACTGTAAGGCGGAATGGTCGATAAATGTATGGAATGTTGTCTACAAAATAATACAGCCTCTAATAACCTATGTGAAGAGTGGTTGTCCAATATCAGCAACGCAGGATGCTCGGCATCAGCTCGTACTTTTGCCTGAAAATGTTTTAGCCACTCTATGAACAATGTACTGTTGAGATAACCGCAATCTGAGCACATTCTTATAGATTCTGGAGGTGATCCATCCATAAGTTCATTCTTCATTCTCTTACGGGGAAAAATCAAGGCCGGGGATACAAAATTGCCTGCTGCACTCATGGCACAAACAATAGTCATTAAACCACGCTTAGCAGATGATATTTTTCCAACCAGTTTCTTCGCTTTAGTGCTGACAATTTTGGGAATTTTATTTGGACAGTAGATATTCCACTCTCATCCATACTGTAAATCGAACCTGGTGGAAATTCATACTTTTTGTAAAGTTCGGATAAATTTAGAAAAAATGCGCCGATCTGGGTTTTATTAAAACCCATCATCCTTGCTAAACTAGTTGGATTTGGAGTTCTTAACGACAGCCCATACTTTTTTACAAATTTGCATGCCCAGTCCTTGCCAGCTAATTTTGACTGCCCATCAAATGGGTGATTTACATTATTTATAACTGCATATTCGTAAGCAATACTTCTTAAAGAATTGAAAGTTAGATCATAAAACCTATCATCCATGACTTTACAATGCCTAACTAGTAGACGTTCCATTTCTTTGGTGAATACTGGTTTGTATACCTTCCAAAAGATTCTGCGCCACGTCCAGATTTCAACCTTTTGCGCAATGTAGACTCATGGACGCCTACATTTTTGCTGCTGGTCGAATAGACCATTGGCTAAACATGCTCTGGCCGTTTCTATCATTTCCTCGGTGCATAATTTTCTATGAGTTTTTCTTTTGTAGTTCCTGTAAGAGAGAGATACACACTTAAAAAAAAGTTCGTACGGGCAAAAGCCCTAAGGTGTATGGGGCAAAAATCCGCGCAGACTTTTGTCCCACAAAAAAGTAGGGCTTTTGCCCCACATGTCAGATAAATTTTCAAATTTACCACCACCACTACCGACTTGCAATGCATGCGTTCCATAGATCTTCACATAACATAGGTTATGTGGCTATTTTGTTTTAAATGTACATCACCAAATAATCCTATAGTACCTCATACAACAGTTTGTTAAAATTACATGCATGATGTTAGAAAATATAAATTACCTCATGGCACCACCACTACTAAACTTTACAAAAATACACTGGTGGATGCAGCTCGATGTACTGAACGTCATACCTTGACTAGGTTGCCATATGCGTATAGTATTTAGTGCCTGGAAAAATCAAAGATTAGGACTCTTGCCCCGCGCATCCTTTTGCCCCATGCTACTCTACAGTACAGTGGCGATAATCGGAACATACGGAAATCCGAGTTCGTGGTAATCCGAACAGCTATCGACTTTAGTTGCTTAATCTCTGTATTCCGAAATAAATCGCGCTAATTCGAACAGCGCCTTTGATTTCCATTTTGCACACTTCCGTATTTTCCTACAGAGTAAGTGTCGTTAGGGATTTACACATGTCACAAGTTTTAAATGGCAGAAAGGGGAACCACCGCCGCGCCGTACGCCATACTTCAAGAAGAGATAGTGGTAGATGATGATGATGATGATGATGATGATGATGTAGTTGTATTTACAAATTTAGTGAAACACAAGTAAGCTGTTTAGTGTTTTGGGCAGGGAAAACGAAATTTCTTCGCATCAAATACTACTGCTATTACAAATTCAAGAAAGGGCTTTAGCGGCACATATTACTTAGTACCAAAAACAAACAACACTTCATAGCTATTTTAAACGAAATATGTGATATGTATTTTATAATTACATATACGTACAAATATTTTATTTCATTTTCTTGTTTCTTAGATTTAATGCTTATCTATAAAATACAATATATGTATTGTGCTACATTAAAAAATTAAAAGACGATTGTTTTTTATAAATCAAGTCTATTCTTGGTAAGCCGAAAAATTCGCTAGTCCGAATACCCCATAGTCCCATTTAATTCGGATTATCGCACTTGTACTGTATATACGAGGGTCAAGCTACAATTATTGAGAATGGAAAGATTGATACAGGTTTTCAGAATTTTTATTTTAAATATGTTCAAAGTAATTGCCGTTCACAATAATACATTTGACCATTCTCTCCTTCAATAGTTTAAAAGCGTTCAGCCAGCTGTCTTTAGGAATACTATCAAAATAAGACTTAACAGCGATATCAATCTCTTCTTCTGAGTGGAACCTTTTCCCTCGCAAATGTTTTTTGAGCTCAAAAAATAGCCAGAAGTCACACATTGCCAAATCTGGCGAGTAAGGAGGATGTTCTATAACTTTGATTTTGTTTTCAGCTAAATACTGACGAGTTATAGCTGCTGTATGGCTCGATGCATTATCATGATGTAACATGATTCCCTTTCTTGGCACTTTATTGAACACAGTAGGCAAACATTTTTCAACATACCATTTAGCGGTAACTGTTTTCTGCTCTTCTAATTTAATTGCGGCCACCAGACCCGTGCTTCTAAAAAATACTGCGTACATATCTTTCTTCATTGCTCGCTGTTTTTTCACCATCGTAGGGGTTTCCTCATCTTCATGTATCCATATTCGGCTTTCTTGGCGAGTGGGAACATCAAAAAATGGTATGTAGGCTTCATCACCAGTAACAATTTTACTAATAATTTGATGACCTCCAGCATTCAACATATCTAAAGTTTGTTGGCAAATTCTAACATGTTCTGCTTTTTGTATGTCTCTCAGATGATGGGGTACAAACCGACTTACAACCTTTTTAAATGTAAATGTTCGTGCAATATTGATCTCACTTGCGAGGATCCAATCTTCAGTTTGGACTCTATCATGGCATAGGTAATTCGGTTGTCCTCTTCCACCATCTTGTTCACTGCAGCAATATTTTCGGGGTTAACAGCAGTTAAAGGCGGGCCAGCTCCTTTTCTGTGTACAACCGAGTTGCAACCTCGTTCAAATTCTTTATACCACCTATAAACAGTAGCTAATGATGGTGCGAGATCCCCAAACGCCGATTTCAAACTTTCCTCACACTCATACGCGCGCAAGCCTTTCTTGAAATCATAGTAAATCATTATCCGAAAGTTCTCTCGTGACAATTCCATTTTTTCGATAACAGAAGCTTATTCAATTGGATGTTTCTCAAACACTATTCAACCGAATTTCAAAAACTAAACTGACATTGACAGATAAAAGAATGCACTATTTAATAAACAACAATTTGTTTTGCATGGTTAACTAGATTTTTCTATTCTCAATAATTGTAGCTTGGCCCTCGTATTTACAAAAATCTACTATTGCGATGCACTTTGTTTCGTCGTCGTGTGCTTTATTTCTTACGAGACGTAGCGACCTTTTCTCCTATGTCTGTTTCTTGGTTAAAGTACCACAGCATAACGTGGTCTCCCTCTCCGATCCATGGAAAGCGCGAACACTTCTACTCCAAAGAAGATTTAGTAGACAGAATACCCCGCCGGTTTACCATTGCCTGAGACCGGTGGTTAAAAATCCGTTGTTCTGATACTGGGAATTGAACCCCAGACCACTTCAAGGTAGAATTTGTTTGTGTGATTTTAGTTTAACTGTAATTAAAATCTCCATTGTCGCCATTAAGTAACAAAACTGTTTCAAAACCTCGAACAATATTCTATATAAGTATTCATGTCTCAACATAAATCAAAATTCTTGCAACCGTTTTCGAATAATAATTTTGCGAAAATTTTGGAAACTGACATCCTTCTCAATTTTCTTAACACTAAAATTATTTTATCTAGTAAAGTACTAATGCTTCAGGGTTGTTAAATATCTTGACATGTAAATGTCGCTGTGCCCGTTTTCGTTTTTCAATAACGGGACATTAAATTCGAAGTGTTCTAACATTCTTAAAACCATTAGAAACCGGCTTTATCTATAAATTTAAACAGTTTTATAGGTTTTTCAAGCTGCTATTATTAATCCACCTAATTAAATCAACTTCTCTAGAATTACAATGTATGTCAATTTGATCGTGGGTTTCCAAATGAATGGGAGTTGAAGTCAAAGGTTTCAAGAATATACAGATTTTCCCAAAATCCAATGATTTATATTAAGGCTATCTATAGTAAATATACTTTCAAAATTGGAGTTCGACTTTTACAAAAAAATGTTACCAACAAATTTGTCCGACTTCCACAACGATTTCGGATTTTTGTTTTCATGAAGATTTAATGAACCTTTTAATTTAAAATGTCATCCAAATTGAACTAACTAATTTCGAAGATATCGACAATCTCACGCATACAGGGTGTTTCAGCGGTATGAAGTCGGACGATTTTCCTGTTATCAATGAAAATATGGTAAATATTAAACTAAAAGGAGGTGTATGGAAACATAAGCTGTACACTTTAAAATTATTTTTCATTATACCGGATATTATGTAATTTTGTTAATAGTTGCTAAGGAATTTAAATAGTAATATTAATTCGAGTCCAACAGTTTCTTATAGCACAACAATTAATTGCCTGCGATAAAACACAAGATAATATTAGGTTAGTATTGTAGTTAGTATTGAGAAGTTAGTAGAAGTAGTTAGAAAAACTATACAACACAATTGGAGAGCACGAGTTAATTATAGGACATTTCATAATAATAAATAAAACCACAAGCAGTAATAATTAACAGAACAACTGCAGTAACTGGAACCTTAGGAAATGAGAGAAACGGTGTCACGCAAATACAGTAATTTTTAATGTCGTGAAAATTTTGCTTGTAAATTGAAATGGAAATTACTGTAAAAGGCATTAAAATACGAAACTTACTTACATTTTTCGTTGAAAACTAACATTTAATTTTAAGACCAGATGCAAAATATCGCATATGCTCTAGTGTTGAAGGGGTTAAGCGGAATACTTGATACAAATACCTACATACAGTTGCATCGAATAGATTCGTGGGACTAAAATCGGCAACTTAGTTGGCTATGAAACTTGGTCCCGCACGACTGATTTACCACATTATATTAAAATGTCGAAACTGGTTATACATTAGGAATAAAACACGCAACAGTGCATTCACTGTTAACTTTAGATAAGCAATACCCTATATCAAACGAAAGGTACTTCAATGGACTTACAGATTCTAAACTGATAGGGATAGTATTCGGTTTAACAGAATACGAAATTGTAAATAGCGCTCGCCCTAAGTAACAAGTTTAGTTACCTTTTATGTAATGGTTTAATTATGAAGATTAAAAATCTATGAAACTTTTCAGAACATTAGAACTCCAATTAGCTTCATTAGTTACGCGCGGGTAAAACTATCAGTTTCCTCATATTTTCACATAAACGGTTGAATAACGCGGAAACCATTAAATCTACGACGCTGCAAGTTGACATTTTAATCCTCTAATGGCGGAGTGTTTAAAACCTAAAAGATACAGAGCGTTCTATTAAAAAATGTAAATGTGGTACCGATACCGACTGATATGTATAATTTTATATAAATTATTTGAATTCGGCCTTAAAAATATTGTATAGTAGGTAGCGCACTAATAATATTAATCACAGATTTTTTTTAATTAATAAAAGTAAATTTTTTCCGAAGTTGACCATGTCTTACGAAACATCACTAATGATTGATTCAGAGTTGTATAACATATGCGAACTGCTTCTAATTGTGTACTGCAACCGAATTACCTCACTAAATGGTTTTTTTAATGAAACCAAATTAATTGCAATTTATTGTTAGGGTCGACCTTACGGAGGACGTATAAAAAAACACTGAATTTTAAATTTAAATGCGGTTGCAGCTCTTCTGCATTTCATGTACGCAGTTGCTGGGTAAATAAACAGCGGATGCGATCAGAACTTACTGGCGGTAACAGGCAGGTGGCATGCAGCAGATAATAAAACACAGACCTACTAATCTGTCAATAAATATCTGGCAGTTGTACTCACTGAGGATCCTCCAGCCCGCTACCCCTGGACTGGGATTCAAACAGGATACGGATGCTCATCTGCCTGCTGTGGCAGCAACCACTTGTAATCATAGATTAATTGCTACAATTATGCATATTTGCTGGTGCACCAATACTCCAGAAGGGTCCAGGCAATTGGACTTTGTCCAGCCAGTCTCTCTGTTATTCACAGGAGTCGCGTTGGGGGCGAATCCCCTCAGCCTGACGTGCGAAGGGGAGAGTACAATTAGTATCCAATTCCCCGCGTAAAAGTAAATGAAATAATTCGACGTAGGCGCATTTTCGATGCAATCTCTGCCGACTGACTACCTCCCATATGACTGCTAAGTAAATAATGGTTAACCATGCCAGACACATTTTCTACTCATAAAGCTGCTTATATTCACTATGCTAGTGTTTCCAACAACTACTTAAGCAGACACACCAATCTTGTATAATAACTATAATAGGACTTAGCGCTTGTAAACCACATATGTAGATAATAAGTAATAAAGTAGATAATACACAACCATTCGGGATATAAATCATACTCTTACCAGCGACGCCACTGTTTATGTTAGCTGATATTTCCACTGCAACCCATATTTATATTATATAAACACATACGTGGTAAACTGGTAACAGTAAATTCGCACCTTGCCTCAACTTAAAAGGATAATCGCATCGCAAGCAGTGGTAGGTTCGCAAATGCTATTAATTAGTTATTACGCCAAAGATATATAAGCTTACGCCTAACTACCAACAACAATCCATCTTGTAGACTGCCCTTGGTGGCCGTTCTTAACACTCTGCTACCTCATGTTTGTCCCCTGACATTCCAAGAAACAATTGTCTGCCTGGCCTTGCCGGTAGAAGCTACGTATACCTCTGCAAATATTTATTTGTTGAGTGTACATTTAAGTAATATTTTAAGGGCATGCGCTATGGCTCATTAACAGCGCAAAATGTTTCAAGATATTTGCAATGTTATATAAATATAAAAAACAAATTGTTTGAGTAATATTGATAATGATTACCTTAAAAGTCTAGTTTATGCAGAGCCTGTAAACAATTTAGAAGAATTGCGGGCACGAATAAAGCAATCTCACATTCAGCATCAATCCAGGTATTTTTGATACTACACGAATTCCCTTTGAGCTCAGTCATTGGACCTGTGTTGAAGAGAGCTACGTTGAACATTTAATTTAGTTGAAATCAATACAAAATTGCAAATATTTCGAAAATTGTTCATTTTCGGACCCATGTTTATTAATACTTTACTTTTATAGTTTTTTTCATACCCTGTATTGTGGGTAGGTATAGATGTAACAACAACGAAAAAACGGCAGTACTTTGCATCCATTGTGTCTTGTTAAGTCAGATTAATGCGTTTGCCATTGTATGTTGCGGAGATGTTTCTACTATATACAGAGTGTTTATTAAAAAGAATTCAAGGGGTTATTCCCTGGACTATTCTAAGAATATTTTGTCATTTGATGATTTTTGAAAAGCCGCCTTGTTTCGAAGATACACGGCGAGAAAAAGTTTTGACAAAACCAATTTTGATATTTTTCAAATTATTAATGTTGCCGAAATAAAAGTATGGCGTAGTACACTGGGCTTACCGAGTATAAAAATTTTTAAAAATGCATTGTTATCTTTTAACAACATTCCGATTAGTAAGAACGGCTGTTTTATCCACTAACAGCTGGCATGTGCAGACATTGAAAAGAAAATCAGTTTAACGTGGATTTCATTTGAATACGTCTCGAGTTTGATCGTTTTGTATGTGTCGAATTTGTTGAGACTGATTGACGTTTGGCTATTTGATGTGTATTTTCTGTCTTTAATACTTAAACTTTTGTTAGTGAAGTCCTATATCATGAATCGCTTTACGAACGCCGAGATGACGGACATGCATTTCATTTATGGACTTGCTGATGGCAATTCATTACAAGCTAAGCGGTTGTACATTGAACGATTTCCTGACCGTAATGTTCCTGATAGAAAAACCTTCCAAAGTATTCATCAACGTCTTCATGAAACAGGCACATTGAAACAAAGTGGAGGACCAGGAAGTCCAATGACAGTAAGAACGGTAGAAGTAGAAGAGAATGTGCTGGACATGATAGAGGAAGATCCAGGTACTTGCAAATACTTTGAATGTAAGTAATGGGACTGTTTGGAAAATTCTTAGGGACTATTTGTTGCACCCATACCACATACAACTCGTTCAGGCACTTTTTCCTGTTGATTTTCCTCCACGTATAGCATACTGTCAATGGCTTTTGTACACATTGGTTCAAATCCCTCAACTACTGACGCTGATTCTTTTTACGGATGAAGCGAATTTTTCAAGAAATGCAATAAGGAATTTTCACAATAACCATGTGTGGGCTGAAGAAAATCTACATGAGGTACTTGAAGATCGTTTTCAACATCAGTTCTCGTGAACGTTTGGGTTGGGATTGTGGGTGACTGGCTAATTGGACCGGTGTTTCTACCAGGAAGACTCACCGGCGAGGTGTATCGCAACTTTTTGGAACAGACTCTACCTGAGTTTCTGGAGGATGTGCCATTGGCAACAAGAAATGCAATTTGATTTATGCATGATGGTGCACCAGAGCATTTTAGTGTGGTTGCTCGTGAGTTTTTAACAGTAACATACGGCGATCGCTGGATTGGTCGAGGTGGACCTCACTTATGGCCTGCTCGATCCCCGGATTTAAACTCCGTGGATTATTTCCTATGGGGCCATCTAAAGTCATTAGTTTATTCTATTTCAGTGGAAAATGTGGAAGATTTTAGAAATCGGATAATTGCTGGGTGTAGCTCAATAAGTAACGACCCTGGTATTTTTGAAAGAGTTCGACAGTCAATGAAGAAGATTGAATTTTTGCATCGTAGCTGGAGGTAGTCATTTTCAACAGTTCTTGTAGATTAAGAAACTTTACATGTAATTTTTGTTAACAAAATGTTGTTATTGTCGTAAATTTTTTTCGCCCTGTATCTTCGAAACAAAGCGGCTTTTCAAAAATCACCAAAGGAAAAAAATATTCTTAGAATAGTCCAGGGAATAACCCCTTGAATTTTTGCTGTACGTTTAATAAACACCCTGCATACTAAATAATCTATTTTTGTTTGCTTTTCTTACATCTAAGCCTACTAAAAATGTAGGTAAAGTTTGTTTGAAAGGAATTGGCACATACAATTCAGATATACGGAGTAGGCGTACAATGCGCTAATTGCTCTTATACAAACTATAAGCATTCTTGTTTTATCACATCCAAACCGTAAATGAAAAGGGATATGTAGAAATATACAGGGTAATCCATTAAAAAACCGGGTGCAAAGGTAGTAGGGGGATCAGAATTGCTGTACATCATGTTGTGCGCATTACATATTACATATGTATGTATGCAGGGCCCCCGCTACCATATGTGCAAAGTGTGCAATGCACACGGGCGCCATCCTTTAGGGGCGCCAAAACCCAGGGTCAAAAATTGCAATAATTTCGAAAAACAAAAAACAAAAATTAATTTTAAAATAAAAGTTGAGAAATTAAATAGAATTAGGTATAAATACACACGAAATTTTATTGGTATATCATCCAGTTACTGCCGATTCTTATGTTGCGAGAACATGTCAGGCGGTAGTTTCTTGATTTTTCCTGTTCAGACATGAACGCTATAAGAGCGATGCATCGCCACATGGATGCAAGACATAAAGCGAGTTCCCTCTTAACGTCTGTACAAAAATTCCAATTTATTTGTGGAATTATTATTTGGCATGACGTTTTATTTCATATAAATATTGTCAGCAAACAAATGCAAAGTGCTACAATTAATATTACAGTATGCCAAACCTACCTAAAAAATTTAGTTGATCACTTCCAGCAATATAGATCTGACCAATCATTTGAAGAAATTCTTGTACAAGCGAAAGAAGTAGCACACTCTCTCGAAATTGAAGAAGACTTTCCACCGTTACCAACGGTCAGGAGGAAATTTAAACCAAAACTGTTTGACTATGAACACCGAGATGAGACCCCTCATGATCCAAAAACTGCCTTTAAAATTAATTTTTTCTTAAAAATTATAGATCAAACTTTAAGCTCTCTAAAAAACCGATTTGACTTATTAAATGAGTATGATAATATTTTCGGATTTTTTAGCGACATATTCAAATTAAGTGACAGCGATCTTTTAAAACATTGTTCTGTTCTTGAAGAACGACTGACAGATCAGGATAATAAGGATATAGACTCCAATGATTTGTTTAATGAAATTAAAGCGTTAAAGTTGTTTTCATTACCTGATGATACTGACCCCTTAAGTATTTTACAATATATATTTGAAAACAATTTAATATCCACCCTTCCAAACGTAAGCATTTCACTAAGAATTCTTTTGACATTACCTGTATCTGTAGCTTCTGGCGAGCGATCTTTTTCAAAGTTAAAAATCATTAAAAATTATTTAAGATCGACAATGCTTCAAGAAAGATTGTCTGGGCTAGCGATATTAGCAATTGAACAAGAAATTTTTGATGATATAAATTTTAGCGATGTAATTAATGAATTTGCAGTAGCAAAGTCTCGGAAAATATCGCTGCTACAATAGCTATTTTGTATTTTTCTATTGTACCTATAGCTATCATTTTTGATTTTATAACGAAGTTACCTAGGTATTTTTTATCAGAAGTATCTGCATATTGCATATTTTTTAAAATATCTAAGTATTAGTAGAAAGTAGTACCTACTTATATATATATATATATATATGTAGACATTAGGCAATATTTCTGTTATTTGTTCCTAAAAAAGATGTGATTTTTAGTTTTGGGTTATTTTCTAGTATTTATAAACAACGTGTCTGTACCCCATTAGTTAAGTAAATGCTTTAAAATGGGTGTGAACAAGAATTTATTTTAATTTATTTTGTTATGATTTTATTCTGTTTGTTTCATTTTGATATTTTAGTCTACAAATAAATATGACTTCTAAAGTTCAGTTTTTTGCTGTATTTTAAGCACCTACCTACCTACCTACCTACCTTTAAAAAAATAAATAAAAAAACATGATCCAAAATGCCTTAAGGGGCGCCAAAATCCTTTTTTGCACACAGGCGCCAGTAGCCCTTACGGGGGGCCTGTATGTATGTCCATATTTACAACAATAAAAAAGATATTTTCTGACATCTGTGCTAACAGCGAAGTATGTTTATGAATTGCTAATTGTCCTGTGGACACACCTATAGTTACACACCTTTTATAAATAGGTTTTCAAATTAGATTTATTTTTATAAAATGCCTATTGTATGGGAAAGTAAGAGGCATTCATATTTTAACCTGTTTGAACTACGTTAAAAAGAAACGAACTAAAAATTACTCCAACAAAAAGTTGTTGTTGTGCGTTCCCCCCTGCTGCCGGTCCCCGATGCACAACAGAATAAAAACCCGCTGCGTGTTGTGCGTGACCGATGCATTTCAGTTTCATTTTAAAAATAATTTCTTTGTTCTCAATCGCTATGGCCACGAGTCGGGCAGCGAGTGCATTCATCTGTGTCTGTCGCCGTCTTCCCCTTTGCCCTTCCGTGGGGTTGTTTTATATGCTTTTTCAAAGCGAAATCGGCTCGGCATGGCTCACCTTCAAGGCAAGGCAGACGTGATTCTTACCACCCCTCGACGTTTTTTGCCGCCTCGTCTACTGTGCCTTACGGCGAGTTTGATGTGCTACTTCGTGCTCCTCCCACTCCTGCCTTTCCACTTCTGCACCAAGAAGTTATTGACCTTCGGCTACATCAGCTGTTGTCTGTTTATTAGGAACTTGTTTTGAGGATGCTTTTAAACGTGTCATGCGCCCGATACGATCCCAACTGCTACGGTGATTACCGAGCGATCACAAAGGTCATATTGTTTAATGTTTACTGATCCTATCACAAAAAGGATGCGTCGTATATGCTGCTGCATATACATACAAAATATTGCGTTGAGTGCTGTGATAAGATTTCGTATTGCAAGACTTGTATAATCTATTTGCTGTGGTTATTTAACCAATTCAAATACACATTTTAATATTCGTTGTGGTATGGGCGATTTAAAATCCTATGCCTAAAACAGCCCCAAACAATTAATTTTCCTACGATATCATAACCAGTGGCGGATTTCCCACTAGGCTTAAGTAACCTGAAGCCTACGGCGGCAAATTTTTAACGGCGTAAAATTTTTGGCCGTGAGAAATTTGCAAAGCCCGACATGGTTAAATTTTTTGGCCGATTGAATTAATAATTTCTCAGAAATGATTTCTACCTACCGAAATATGGCACGAATTCGCCGCCCGCTACGCGGCCTATTTAAGTGAAAATGCGAATTGTTATACAGGGTTGGACAAAAGTACGGAACAATGCAAATACTACTATGGCAACCGCGATTGCGACAAAATTTTCTACATGAAGGTTCCTATATATGGCGCATACAATGCGCAGGTATTGGTGGTTTAAACGGACTTCCGGTTTAGTTGGTGTGATATTAACTTTTTTTTTAAATGTAATACCCTGGATATTTTTTGATAGAGCGATAGAACTCTTTTTGACGAGTTTAGTGATATAAAGTTTGATGCCTTTATATTGAATAATTCTAGCGTTATTGAACAAAACACTCAACAATAATGCAACACATAAGAAGTAAACCATAAAAATCAAACAAATAAAAAAGCATAAATATTATCACTTGAGAAGAAACTCAAAACGATCACCCTGTTCTTCCTAGCAATAACCAAGTATATGTATAAATCCTTTAATAACATTGACAAGGTGCTCGACAGGAATTCTTATTTTGCCAACAATTCTGAGTCTTAACTTTGCCATGTTTGGCCGTTAGGTATAAACTCTATATTTTAAAAGCCCCAAAGAAAGAAATCCGATTGATTCAGGTCCGGAGAACGAACGGATCATTCAATAAAACCCCTGCGCCCTACATATCGATTTGGAAACATTTGTTTTAAAAAATTCCAAATGTTTAGAGTGTAATGGGTAGGTGTTCCATCCTGGCGAAACGAAACATTATTAGGTATTTCCCCTTTTTCAAGGGCAGGAACAAATTGATTTTCTAAAAGTTCTAAATAGTATTGATCTGTTAATCGAACATCAATACAATACAACGCAAACCAAGCAAAATTTGGCAACTTTATAGAACTTTTTACGCTTCTGACAGCATTCGTGAGCTGCAATTACGAAACATTATTGTTCCATATCTCTAGAATTAGTAAAAATAAAGGCATCAAACCTTATATCAACGAACCCGCAAAAAGAGTTCTATCGATATATCTTAAAAGGTACTCCACTTAAAATAAAAAAGTTAATATCATTTCCGGCTAAACCTGAAGTCCTTTTAAACCGCCAGTATTGTCGCGATTGCCGTAGAGAGAGATATTTGCATTGTTCCGTACTGTTCCCAACTCTGTGTTATAAAGTCTTCCTTATTGTTAGCGATTACTATGTTCCTATTTTTTATAAAAACAATCTTTTTTTTTTATTTACCTACTTTTTATTTATCAATTTTAGATGTTATGTTCAAAGGCGTAACTAGCCATTGGTAAAGGGAGAGTTGCCAAGGGCGTCACCTCGAAAGAGGTTCAAAAGACGCCAAATTCGCTCATATTTCCGAAAAGACAATTTTGTAATATCCACCAGGGGCATCAAATTAATAATTTGTAAAGGGCGCTAAAATCTTAGTTACGCCTCTAGTAATGTTTAAAAGACTAGGCGGCAAAATATATTAGCCTACAGGCGAAAAAATCGTAAAACTGCCACTGATCATAAGCATAACATATTAACACAAAATGGAATGGAATTGGAATTCAAATATGTAATTCAAACGAGGTGCTATTTCGGATTTATGGATAAAATATTAACTTTTAATTATCGTCGGAGAAGTGCTGGAAATACTGGGAATTAAGTGTTGGAAGATTTTCTCTTCTTTTGCATAATTTAAACAGGCTTGTCTAAATATTGAGTTCAAACAAAATTAAATTTTATTTTTACATTCAGAGTGAAATTGCAGGAACGTCGTTTGTTAGTTGAATTACATACAGAATCATTTAACATTCAGAAAAGGTGAATATTTGAATGAGAGTAGCTGCATTTCTTTCTCCCAGATGTAGGCGCAACAATAAGAAACCTTGTGTAAACGTTAGAATTTTGTGCTGTGTATACTGAATCAGAATTCTTTAGAAAGAATATCTTTAAATCCAGAAGCCTGTGTACAGTATTTCATCCAAAAACTGATTACACTGTAAATATGTGAACTAATCAGATTTGTATTATAACAGCATTTTGTAGTACCGACCTATCGTTCTACTCAATGACTAAAAATTACATGTACGTTTAGTGCACTATTAGTTAACGTGTGGTACAAAATAATATATTACTCTGGTCGGCATATTGTAGAAACACGCGTTCAATATCGCATTATATCAAAACGATTCATGAAAATCAATTCTGTATGCGACATATAGGGTGATCCAATTTGCTGTTCACTACTCAGATCTGGCATATTAGAAATTAGGCCACATTTAAATGCTCAATAATAATATGTAAAAATACTTTTTATTAGCAGTATTATTGGTATTTTGTAAACATTCTTAAAGTAACGTTTCTGTTAAAAATAGTAATGTTGTACAAAAATTTAAATAGGAATACTTTGACCATATGTACCATACATAATTTTTTAAATAGTAACTGAAATATTTTATATATTTCATATTGCTAATACGTATTGATTTTAGGGCGTTCATTGTTAACCATATAACGCATGGCCAAATTTTGTTGCCTGGCAAATGTCATTTTGTAGCTAGGGCTAAGCATACGAGGCTTGTTCAACTGAAACCCAACTTAGCCTTGAAAACAAATGCAATAATCCAAATGGCAGTGTTTGTAAGCAACACATTGAGAAGTTTCTGGCGTTTGAATTTGATTTTGACTTTTAAAACTTCGATTTTGAAATGGCGTTTGTTGTTGAAAATCCGTCCAAGTTTGATCAGCTTGCGGTCCTACAATTTTTATGCGCTGAGGGTGTGCAGCTATTACAGATTCATACGCGTATTGCGTACCCAACTGTGAAGGAATGCTGCCGAAAATTTAAGAATGGAAAAGAGGGGACTATGGATGATCCGTGACCAGGTGCACGGTGTACTGCATTAACAGAAAACAATATGGCATGTGTGGAAGGCCTTATTAGAGAAAATCGTCGAATTTCAATTAGAGATATTTCAGATATTGTTGGTGCGAGCGTAGGATCTGTTCATAGTATTGTTCGTAATCTGGGTTACAGCAACGTTTGTTCGCAATGAATTCCTCGTCTCTTGCCCAATGAACAAAAATGCTTGCGAATGGGCTTATCTCTGCAACACCTCACAGTTTATCGGCAAAATGGTGATGACTTTCTTCTATCAATAGTTGCTGGTGACGAAACTTGGTGCAATTACTACGAGCCATCCAGTAAGTTATCGCCAAATTCTATGAGCGGGGTATACGTGGGTTAGTAAAGCAGTGGGATAGGTGCCTTAACTGTCACGGTAATTATTTGTAATTAAATTGTTGAATACATTTTTTATAAAGCAAAGATGGCTTTCAACTGAACACACCTCGTATAACCCACACTCAACAATGGAAATATATGGTTTTTGCCTTTCGGTGGAAATCATTATCCTTCTATAGAATTTTCTAATAAATTCTACATTCAAACTATTAAAATTTGACACATTTCACTACTGATGGATCCAAAGGTATTGGTGTGAGCTAAAAGAACTTACTACAAACATTTTTTAAACAGACGTTTAAATAATAAACAGCATTTTATTTAAATTGTACGTTTTATTTGTTTTTAACAAGTAACTTTTTAGATTAATTTATAATAAAACATGTGTTGTATTCCTCTTGAAAGGAGCTTTCAAACAATGTGTCGCTTGGCTTACCTTCACCCCTCCGGCTGAAGACAAACTAAGAACATCCGAAAATGTAATCAATGAACAACTAACATTGACGTGTTTTAGGAATGTTTATTGAAATACTGTACATCCAAGTTACAGAATTTATTCCAGTTAAAGTTTCCACACTGTATAGTGCATTGTTGTGATTGTAGAAGATAATTGTAATAGTACCCGCATGTTTAATAAATATCTTTGTCTTACGGCGGAAAATGCCATATGTTTTGTGTCTATTATTTTATGTAATCGAAAATCTTGTTTGCTCATTTTACTACAATGTCGTATTGTGAAATTGTAGTTAAAATATGTATTACAGTTAATTACCCGGCGAGATTAAAACAAAAATGTACGTAGCTTTACTATTCGTCATGAAGTGCATTGTTTTTTAATTGTTACAAGGTTTTTATTACGGATAATTAAAAATATTCAAAAAACGAAACGTTAATATTTTTTGTAATGTAGCAGTGCAAAGCCAGAAAATATGTATTAATCTGTATATTATACATAACCCGTCAACATCATGAAACCTTTGCCAACACCGCTCTCTTATATTTATAGCACTAATTTTAATTATATAGTGATAAACTTGAATCATTAATCCCATAGGTACAGAACCTTCTATAAATCGATGCAGTAAAAATTCCGCCGGTTAAAAAGTGTGCTGGTAAAATGTTTGTAAAAACTGCTGTTAATAGTGACTTTCACTGGTTCAAGATTTCTCCAAAATCCCTTTGGTAAAAAATTTTAGTATGCGTAAAATAAATGCAGTTTGTATTTGGTTGCACTAATTGGAGAAATCTTACTTTCGGTATCAAGCAACTAAAAGGTTTAGGATCCCCCAGTTATTATTATTATTATTATTATTATTATTTTCCATATTATTTTGCACGGGGCCAACCCGGTTTCCACACAGTACGGATATTACATTATCATCATTGTATTCTTAGGGTTATACTACAATACATATATTATTATTATTATTATACAAAAAGGTTTCGTATAGAACTTTTCTATTATGGGCTTATTAGATCGCAACAGTGGAGTAAAACTCCTTTTTGTGTATGTGTAAAAATATTTAAACTACTAGAAGAGTTTTACAAAAAAACAAACGAAAACATGGAAAATACAGTAAAAGAAAAGTTTTAAACAGTGGCTTTATACGAATAAAGATCAACAATATTTTTATGGTATACAGTATCCATGGATAATATAGTTTTATTTGTAATTTCCCTTAAAATGTTTTGATGCAAACATACAGTCTTTTTACACATGAAAATGCAAAAAGCCATTTCAGGTAACGATTCAAGGGCACAAGGTGGAGGCTTATTAAAAAAAATTAAATTGTATTGTAGTGCTCCCAATTTCAATAGGCCGTTTTTCATGAAATGTACTTCACATACAATTATTAGAACAGTTTTATTTGAGTTTTCCCCAAAACTAATAATAACGGCTGTGTTCCTAAACGTCTCAGTGACCTGTATGATGTAATAGATGAAGGCTAGCTTTAAATTTAGTATGTATTACTAATCTACAAAGAAAACTTACCTGCAGCGTTAATTTTTAGCAAATAGAAAAATTAGTTGCCTTTTATGTTGAATATAAGTATAACCTATTTCAATGGAATTTAAAAAAATATAATTGCTATTTGTGTGACGTTTATATATTTTACCACTGCAAACCTTATGCAGATTATAACGAGGTGTCGCATGCTACGAGACTAGGAAATTGCAGTCAAATGTATAATTTGCGTGTTTACTTTATACTAATGCAATTATATTTTTATGCAGACCTATATAGATGTGTTTTCTTATGCAAAACTCGAATAATTATAGCGTTAGTTAAAAACACTACTTCGTTTAGATCTTTTATTTTAATTTTAATTTCCGGAAGAAAAGTTGTTCAACAACACAACTTTCTGTTTGTGGGCGATTCACCTCATATTTGGATTTATTTTGTTTTTTGATCGACAGTTTGGTCGATGTGTTTGTCATCAAGGTTCAAATCATTGACATGGTTCATATTGCGACTTTTGAAAGGTGATTTTGTAACTGTTTTGTAGCTAACTTTTACAACATAGCTTTACGATAGAGCGACTTTGTTGGCTCTGTTTATATAGGTTAATTTTGTTTGAATCGATTATTAATGGAAAACCACAAAATATTGTCTTCGCCATTTTTTATGTCCTTAGGGTAATTTATTTATTTTAAGAAAACTCTCCATACAAATAAACTTACAAACAGATATTCTGCTTTAAAATAGTTAAACTGATTTTAGATAATTCCGTTTTATTACAAATCGAGTTACAATTAAAGTTTTGATACATCTTATTATAGGGGTCAAACATTCCGGACGAATTCAAGGCAGCAAAACAATAAAAGAGTTTACATACACCTACATCCATAAATGATTCGTACAGCATTGTTTACTATATTTCAGTAAACTTTTAAAGTAAATCTACATTATAAGATCAATGCTCATACGAAACTGTTATTATACAGGGTGCGGCAACATAACTTCCTTTTTTCAAAACGCAATAAAACCCATTTTATGAATCAGAATTTTTTTATTTTTTTTTTCTAATGTAGGTACATATCCAAAGTTTTGTTTTACACAGTTTTGAAAATCATATCAGGTAGGTGACGTCCCCCATTGTCCATACACTGAAGAAGCCGATTGCTGGCGTTTGTCATGGCCCTTGTCAGCATAGCAGCGGGTATGTTGGCAATTTCTGCCCGGATGTTGGCCTTCAGGTCTTGTAGGGCCCTTGGACGGTAGACATAAAAACGGGATTTCAAAAAACCCCACAAAAAAAAATCGCAAGCGGCCAAATCTGGGGAGCGGGCTGACCACTCCAAATCGCCCCTTATTGAGATGAGGCGCTCCGGGAAGTGTTCCCTCAAAACAGCCATCGATATCCTTGTGTGAGCCGTTGTTCCGTCCTATTGGAACCAAATGTCCCCTAAGTCCAATTCATCAAGACGTGGAAAAAAAATTCCTCCAACATGTTCACATACCGGTCTGAATTCTCTGTCACTGTGACCTCCTCATTTTCTTCAAAAAACCAGGGCCCAACAATCCCAGCTGAGGAAATTGCGCACCACACTGTGACCTTAGGTGAATGCAAAGGCCTTTGATGCGATTGTCGGGGATTGGTGTCAGCCCAGTAGCGCAAGTTCTGTTTGTTGACGCATCCACTTAAATGAAAATGGGCTTCATCGCTGAAAAAAACAATTGCGTCCTCAGGAACGTTTCGAGAAGCGCCTCACATGCGTTCCTCCGAGATTTGAAGTCGCGTTCGGAGAGTTCCTGCACATTCGCCAGCTTGTATGGGTGGTAATGAAGGTCATCGTGAAGAATTCGCCTTACTGAATAATCGGAAAGTCCATGTAACAATTGATTTCTGGTCCGGGACAGGGCCCTACGGGGCTACATTGAACCGATTTCGGAAGGCGCGCACTGGGTTGCGATCACAGAACATCCGTTCGAAAAGTAGGCCTCGACGGCAAACGCACGCTCCTCACTGTTACAAAGCATGATGATGATGACCGGGGTAGGAAACAAAACTTTAGAACCACGCCTGTCAAATGATATTACTCCCACCCCGCTACGACCTCTACAGCCTGAATGGCGCGCATTTCAAAAAATGAAGTTATGTTGCCGCACCCTGTACAAGGTGAATCTTAAATCGCAGATAATAGACATACCATCTGATTCTGGATCAAAAATGGAGCCATAAAGTTTTATACCAATTTGCTGTTAACCTCATAGATGAAGAGTTATTGGCAATCTTAAGTTGAATTCCGGGTTTCTTATCGTGCGATATTTTTATGAAATGATGATTTTTAACTGTAGTTTAATCAACAAAAGAAATCACGAATCAGTAATTGTAGTCATCATACCCTTGGTTTACCCAGAACTTCCATTCGAAGTTTAAAGCTTCTTCAATGCGTTTTCACGTAGTTTTTTTATTTTAAGTACTTTGACTTGTGTCTGCTTTCCCAAATTAGCGACATGGAGTACAGTGTTGTGGAGTATGCAGACATGTATTTGATTGTAGGGGAATGTCGTAGCAATTTAAAGCTGCGGCTAATTTGTATGCCGAACGATATCCAAACAGAAGGCATCCAAATAGTAATGTTATTCGACGATTGGATCAACGAATGTGAGAAACTGGAAGAACTGCACCCACTCTAGTAGCTGACAGCATATATGACAATACATCGAGTATTGTTACCACTGACTGAAGAAAATATCTTAAATGTAGTCGAAAATGATCCAGAACAAAGTACCCGATCCATGTTTAATATTAGCTAAAGAACAGTTCATCGCTTATTACAGGAAAATGGCTGGCACCCGTATCATTATCAACGAGTACAGGGATTATTACCGAAGACTTATCAGCAAAGAGTCAGATTCTGTAGATGGTGACTTCGTGAGCGAGAAAGGGATCCTGGTTTTATTGGACATATCTTGTGGACTGATGTAGCTACGTTCACCAGAAATGGAACATTTAATATACATAACATGCACCAATGGATCTATGAAAACCCCCAAGCACTGTACCAAACAAATCATCAAGTTCGGTTTAGCGTTAATGTGTGGGGTGGGATTATTGGCAATAGGCTTATATGATCACACATTTTGCCGGATCGCTTTAAATGGGAATAATTTTGTTGAATTCTTAGACACCGATTTCAGGGATCTATTAGATGATGTACCATCAGATTTAAGAAGAAATGCGTTTTTTCAATGGACGGAGCACCAGCACACTGGGAAATTCAAACACGAGAATGGTTAAATCATGAATTTCCAGAACGTACTCGAGAGCAACTTCAACAACGAATAAATGAAGCAGTTATAATGATTCCACAAAACAATATGCTTCAAAATCTAGAAGGGAGCATAATACGTAGGTGTATGAAATGCATAGAAGTTGGGGGTAGCCACTTTGAGCAATTGCTGTAATTTACAAAATAAGAAACTTAAAACGTAGTCGATATTTCCTTACTGGTTATGTATACTGTTAATTCAAAAATGCAAGCAGCACATTAAACTTAGAATATTTCCATGAAGGAGGTCTAGTATGCCTGTATACAATCTCTTTAGGTTCCATATTAAATCAAGTGCGTTGCTATGTGAATCGCAGGCGACTTAACACACAGCTCAGTACGACTGTTGCTAAGTTTACATAAATTTAATGAAGAATTCTTCAAAAACTAAACGTTTTCGAGCAAAACGCTTGTAGAATTTTTTGCTCAGCTTTTGATGCAGAATCGCGTGATGTAAATATTTTCCGCTATTTAAGATTTACCCTGTATACCGTTTCTATATTTACCTTCGATGTTTTGTCTGCATACTGTAAAGTATCTGGATTTTCATGATAACTCAATTTTGCACAAATATGGAATTAACCGGAAATAGGGCAATTTTCTATAACGGTCCTTTTTAAATTTGTTTTTGTATTTAAAACAGATTAGACATATTTTCTAATGTTGCCGATGAAGCAAAAGGTACTTATAGCGACAATAATTTCCTAACCAAACGTTTAAATACTTGTATTTTTCATTTTTATTTTTAAATTTGTATACATTTTGAGTGTGCCGATGTTAGTGATAAACTGATTGCATAATAGCCTTATAGCAAAAATGCTGTATCCATAACGAATAAGTATTGATTTCCAAATTTTGGTATCATTAATTTTGAGTTTATGTTTTTAATTTAGAAGGGATTACATTTATATCTTTTGTCGGTCACGAATATTCACTGTTGACCCTTGTATCACAATAGGTACCTGCTGTGTGGTTTCTCAGCAGGTAAAAAAATAACACAGCAACCTTTTCCAGTCTAAACAGTGGCGTAGGAAGGAAAAGAAGCTCCACTGCCTGCCATTGTGTATAATTAGAGATTTACAAACGTTCTCTGAAAATCCGTTGTAAAAAGAACATAAAACACTTTTATGGTTATTGGCTTCAGTTTTGTACTTGCATTGAAACGTGAACCTAAACATTCCAGAGGTGCAATGTATAATTTTCTTTGTTTCAACGAACTATCGTAAAAATTATACGTGGATACTGGATATGTTATTGACGAAGGTATTTATTTCAATGCAGGTTTATTAACGACGACTGGTTTCGTTTCATTGTTTGCACTACACCTATATTACCCTTGTTGACTGGAAGTTACAAAACTTCTTGTGTTCTTCTTTAATTGCAAAAATACTGTTTGTGTTTTATTCATGTTGACTGAGAAACGAAAGTACAAATCAGTGTTCGTTCTTGCAATAACACCACGAGACTTTAACGCAAAAAGAACTAGAAATCCAAAACAGCTTTCTGTATGATGCATAAGTTTAATGAAACGTGACAGAATTGATTAGGTAAATACTTATGGAGAGATAAAGAAAGGGAAGGAATTTTGCAAAATCTGAGAACGGAGCATGAATTATAGAGAGTTTTTTAGTTTAACAGCAGAATACAAACAAATGGAACGTGCTAATTTAATTGAAAGCCCGACTCGTTTTTTACAGCCGAAAATTTTATATTAGAACCGACAAAATGGAATTAAATCAGAAACTGTCACACTAATAAATTGGAGTGTGTATCCAAAGCTATAATTTGTTTGTAATTGAATTGGCGAAAAGGCCAGAAGCGGAGTGTAAGTATATGTATGTATTTGTATCCTTATACGGGGCGTTCAAAAAGAATTTAACGGCGGTTTTTGGAACAAAATTGTGTTTTATGATCGAAATTGGTACTGGGGTTGTCGCCCACAATTTAAATTTATAAAAAAAGTATGTACATTGCTAGTATATTGCAAGGACTAAAACAATCATACCAATAAAGTTAATCCACTTGTAGGTTGATTGCAAATTACCAATTAATTTTATAATTCAATTTCAAAGGATTCTACGACTGGAACGTGAAACGCCATAGCCCTTCGACACGTAACCCATAGTTGTTATCCCTTGCATCGCGCGTATTTATAATTGCACATAAGCGAGACTAAATCGGAAGGTCAAATTTTGTACGCTATTACTAGGGAAATTTCTGTACTAATATGAAAGTTGGTGTTTACTTGCGCTGAATATGTGATAAGTGGTGTTTACGGATTTGTATTAAAGAAGTTGCTTACAGTAAAATTTCGGTATTACCTATGATTCCAAATTTTGTGAGAGCAAGTGTTGGGAATATACAAAAATTAGGCCCAGAAAACACACTATAAACCTCGAAGGCATTAGACAATTGTAGGTTAGTGTAAATACGAGGGGATATTGATAAGTACTTAGCCTACCATATAAAACGCCACAATATTTCAAAACAAAGTTTTATTTATTCAACATAATCTCCTTTAAGACTTATACATTTAGCAGAACGTTCATAAAGTAATTCTAAGACATTTAAAAAAATCTTTGTCTTGATCTGCAAATCACTCCTCAACGGCACATATTGCTTCGTCATTTGTCGAAAATCTTTTACCTTTCAAATGTTTTTTGAGTTTTGGGAACAAATAATAGTCTGACGGTGCCAAATCTGGAGAATAGGGCGTGTTGTATTTCTAATATTACCAAAGATACAGGCTGGCTAATAAAAAACCAACCATCCTGTGTATATGCGATAGTTTAGACTAAGTAAACCGAATTTAAACATGGTTGTCAATGCTGAAAGACTATCACAGCAGTGGATATCTCAAAAGTGGAACATTACTAGAATGAATCGCCGATTAAAAGATTTTGAAGCTACTTATAAGCATCTCAAATAAACATAGATACAATTAAGATTTTAAATGAAGAATTAGGTACGAATAAGGTACGCAGAACGTCCATAAAGTAATTTTAAGTCATTTAAAAAAATATTTGTCTTGGTCTGCAAACCACTCCTCAACATTGCTGCGTCATTTGTCGAACATCTTTTACCTTTCAAATGTTTTTTGAGTTTTGGGAACGAATAATAGTCTGACGTTGCTAAATCCGGAGAATAGGGGGGGATGGTCAACCAATTCAAAACCAATTTTATCAATTTTTTGCAGTGCAATTAACGACTTGTGAGCAGGAGCGTTGTCTTGCAAAAAGAGCACACCTCTGGCAAGTTTTCCGCGGCGTTTTTCCACAATTTTCTAGCGTAATTTAGTTAGCAACTCAGTACAATATGCTCCCGTGATAGTTCTACCCCGTTCCAAATAATCTATCAGAATTGTCCCTGAAAACTGAAGCAAGAATTTTGCCAGCCGATTTTTAAACAAGGAATTTTTTGGGATGCTTCCACTGTTTGGATTGCTCTTTAGCCTCTGGGTCATAGTGATGGATCCACGTTTCGTCCATAGTAACAAGCCGATCCAAAAAGTTTTGAGGAATCTTCTGCAAAACGGTGGCAGATTTACTTTGACGGTGTCAATCGAACGCCCTTCTGATCAGCGTTCAAGCATCTTGGAATCCATTTGACCGAAAGCTTTCTCATACCCAAGTCGTGATGAATGATGTGACACACACCGTCATAGGAAATGTGCAATGCTTCTGCAACATTCTTAATCCCGATTTTGTAATATCATTTCATGGACAGAATCAATGTTTTCCGGAGTGGTCACAGGTTTCTATCATATCAGCAAAAATTTCTTTGTCCGATAACCCTTCCAAAAATAAATACTTAATAACTGACCGAAACTCGATTTTTTCAAATTCTATCTTCTTCTCAGACATGCTGTTTTCAAAAAAACACAGTTTGATCACCGTTCAACTTATGGATGTCAAACTTTGACAACTTATTTATAAAACATCATAGTTGTAACCCTAGCAACCATATTCACTTTTATTTACTAGAAACTTTCCAGGCTAACTATATATCAATACCCCCTCGTATGTATTCGCCAACATGGTAGAGAGTATTACAAATAGAACAACTGTCTTTAGAAATAAATTGAATTGTGACAACGCAAATGGCGTGATTTTTGAAATTGCATTTGCATTTTGAATTTCTAGGCTTTTTCTGAAACTAAGGGCTGATAGCCGTAAAGAAAATCTGTAAAGACGAAAATCATTTTTTAATGTTATAATTTGAGATGCACTCCTAAACTATTTCTCTGCATAGTCATCATTTGAATTTGACCACTTACCATATTGTGGTACAAATTTGTATATGCTTTCTCATAGAGGTGTGACCAAAAACCAATTTTCTACTGTTGTTTTGAGGTCATCGACGAGAAAACGGTTGCGGGTTACTAAAAAAAAGTTTAAGATGGAGAAAGAGGCGATAGTAACTCGGTGCTAAGTGAGGACTGTATGAGGGATGGTTAAAAAATTTCGTACGAGCCGGTCGGGCGGTATCGAACTTAGTACGACTCTAGAGGTGAGCGATCCCCGTCTTTTGTTCTGAATCGCCCTTCTTAACTTTCTTATGGCTCGTCACACACTTCTGCATTACTTATCGTACCACGTTCCAAATAATCAACCGATAAGACGGCTTTCCTGTCCTAAAACAAAATGTGATTCAGGTACTCATCGCCATCAGTTTCGTAGCGATGCAGAAAGGTCAGTGCAGAGGCTAGCTTTTGTAAACATCCATCCTTGGCACGCATCTCGCACAAAGTTTGTGGTACTATTGAGGAAAATGTGCAGCCATTTCCGAAATCGTGAAACGCCGATCTTCACTAAATTTTCTTGTTCACTTTTTCCACCAGACCGTCTTCACTTCGTTCCACATCATGCACATTTGTTCGGCCACCTCTGAAATTCCTACATCAGTGTTTGACACTTTAGTATGCGAAAAGTAATTCGTATACTAATTTTTATTTCTTTTTATCTTCTTCTTCTAACAGCCCTTCGTAGTCCACTCCTGGATATAGGCCTCCCCCATACTATTCCATAGTTCTTTGTTGTGTGCTATCTGATGCCACTTGTTTCCTATATGTTTTCCGATATCATCTAGCCAACGTAATTGCGGTCTGCCAACACTACGTTTATGAAGACGTGGTCTCCAGTGTACAACATGTCTTGTCCATCTTGTATCTTCCAGTCGTGCAACATGTCCCACCCAGTTCCACTTCAATTGAGCTATGCGTTTTGTAACATTTCTTTTTATATCAGATCTTAATTCTATAAATTTTAAAGCATTACCTACCCATAAAACATTACGGCGATCATTACTTCAATTGCAATGAAGATACAATCTTTAAGTAGTGTGAAGGCTCTTTTTTAATACTAATGTAAAATTAATGTAAATTTTTGTATGCCCCTAACCTATTTTTAGCGCACCACATTTCTTGCGAAGCTGGCGAATTGTGCTTGCAATTTCTTATGTAAGTGTCGTAAAAGACCAAACGTATGGCATTGCAATGGTGCAATTCTCACATACTTTTATAGCGGTTTTATAGTTATGTGCAATGTTTTTCATCGAAAATATCAATTTCAGATTAGCCCAAAGAAATCGCTGCTAAATTTGCTTTGAATATGTTTTAAGAAAAAAAATATCAGATGTAATAAACGGTATGTAGCTAACTCTCATGTTTTTTAAGTAATTGACTAGATCTCTAGTTTATTAAAACTAGAAGAAAAATTACACTTTTATTATTGAAAGTTTCTTAAAATGCTATAATCCAAATTTGTGCAGTGATTGTTTTCAATTTTGAAAGAATTTGATCCAGATAGTTCGTTGTAGATCATACCATCCGCATTATCAAAATATAACTGCAAATTTAGATAAAGCTTCTTTAATTACATGTAATTGTATATGCCAACACCAATTTTATTACGTTGGCATCAATTTATCCTCTTTATATTGAATAGTTGTTCGTGCTAAGACGGTGTTCTTTAAACTTCGAAGCCGTAAATCAAGCCACAGTTGCATATAACTCGTCGAAGACAAGAAAGAAAGTAACCAGTAAGCAACTTAATAAATTACAATTAGAAACAGACAAGCCTTATTAGTGGTAAATTATTACGAAGATGAACAGTTTAGGAAGTTTTTAAGCCACGTTTCCCTTAACATGAAGATTAATATTTTCCCACTTAATAAGAGGTCTGGAATTAACAAAAAGTACGTATTGCTGTTGACCTTAAAGTGGCTCAATTAAGAGAAACAAAAAATAATGAGTTATATTGAATTGATGATTTAACTTTTCCCCGTTAAGTTTCATGCTGGTTACAAGTAGATGGCCGAAGGAGGTGTGATTCAAAAAATACGTGAAAGTCCCGTTGCTTCGGACGAACATGACTTATCTTTTTGGATGATCTAACATTTCTTCACAAACTATTGTTGCAGTATGACTCACATTTTAAGGTTAAATGGTGTTTAAATATCAGAAGTGTGTAGATATAGGAGGGGAAAAAACTGCATGTGAATGTTACCTGTATAAAAATATTTTACATGTGTGTGTTGATCGAATTTCGATAATTTGAACTAATTGCGATTACGGTACATTGGAATTACTGAATTGTTTCGATTATTGGATTTATAAAATATATACGGCTGTATCTTAAACAGCAAAGACAACTTTAAGATAGGTTCTGTTTGTCATATTTTATTTTTTTTTTGTCTTAGTTTAGACAAACATATTAACGTCTGTGGAGGATCAGATTAGTGAGCTTTCGAATTATCTAGGTGTAGTGGATTTATAATTTAACCGCTTATTAGGAAAACGTAAAGTTAGATTTTGCATTATTTTTACGGTAAAAAGGCGTGTTTGAAAGCACTATATATCAAACTACAAATTATTAACTACAACGTAGGAGAACCTTAAAATGCTTTTATGTATTTATAATTTGTAATTAATAATGATATTTCCCTTAATTTTTTTATGATTTTAAAAATAATCAAATTGTAAAATTATGAACCAAGAAGTAAATACAGAAAGGTTAATAAGTGAATACTTTACATAAGCGATGCAAGTTATAATGTTTACTACAGTTGCTTAATAATTATGAATTATAAGAATTATTTCTGGAATACAAAATATTTATATCCGAATACATAATTTACCATCCCCAGTAATAACGTTTACTTATAAGTTTCTTAAAGTCTTTCATCTGATAAAAGTAAATGCTTGAATTCTTGACAAACGTTGATGGATTCTATGCAGTGTGTTCCTAAATAGCATGTACATACGGAAGGAGGCAATTCTTTGGCTTATTTCATGACTAAAAATTCATATAAACATACAAACAGGGTGTTGAAATTTCACGATTTTTTAGCTTTTGTTTATAGCTCCTGCAGTTTTTGAGATATTTAGCTCAAATTTGGAATACAGGTTACGTTGCAGGGCTTACATCATTGGGCGTCAATGATTGTGAGAATCATGTGCGCCGCTGGTAGATTTTAAAAAGGAGTTTTCTGTTTTGTTTAGATTTTTTTGTTCTCCTGTAGTTTTTTCGTATCTGCGACGGTTATCGAGAAAAAAAAATAAAAAACGATTTTCTGTAATTCGCTAGACGAAATTAAAATTTTTAAAATGGTCTAGTAGGCTCTGGCTTTATTTGGATAATCTCATGTTTCCATTAATTTTGACAGTTTGCATTTGAAATCGTAACTTGTCTGCATATGTTTATAAATTAAAGGTTTAAGTTGTAAACTGTAAGGTGTAAAAGTGTTTTAAATACTCGTTATAATCTCGCAACAATGCCAAATGTTACGAATTCTGACATGGCTGAGATGCATTTCATCTATAGCCTTGCGAATGGAAATGCAAGAGAAGCCAGACGTCTGTACATGGAGCGCTATCCCAGTAGAAAGATACCTGATCATCGAATATTCTCGAATATTCATAGGCGTCTTGTAGAAACTGGAACTTTTAATAAGAATACCAATGATGCAGGTAGTCCACGTATTGTTAGAACACCATAGATCGAAGAAGCTGTTCTAAATGAAATAGAAGGACATCCAGACACTAGCACCAGAAAAATCTCCGAACATTTAAATATTAGTCATCAAGTTGTTTGGCGTATCTTGCGTGATTCTCTGCTATAACCTTACCACATTCAAAGGGTGCAGATGCTTCTTCCTCGAGATTTCCTTTTAAGGATAATTTCTGCCAGTGGTACTTTAATAGGATAGCAGTTGATCCCAATTTTGATTGTAAAATCCTTTTTACCGACGAAGCTAATTTTTTAAGGAATTCTATTATAAATTTTCATAACAATCACATATGGGCTCAAGAAAATCCACATGGAATTGTAGAAACGCATTTTCAAGAACAGTTTTCATTAAATGTATGGGGTGGTATAATTGGGGATCAATTGATCATGGTCCTTTCTTTTTGCCCGGTCGACTTACTGGTCACTCATACAGGCATTGTTTGCAACACGAATTGCCTTTGTTACCTCTTTTGTTGAGAAATCAAATGTGGTATATGCACGATGGCGCTCCAGCACATTTTTCTATTTTGGCTCGGGAGTATTTAAATGAAGTGTATGAGTACAAGTGGATAGGACGGGGTGGACCTCAGTCATGGTCTCCTAAGTCCCTTGACTTAAATAGCTTAGATTTTTTCCTATGGGGTATCTCAAATCTCTAGTATATACAACACCAGTGAATACCGTTGATGACTTACGAAATCGAATATTAGATGCATTTGAAACCTTAAGAAATACTCCGGGGGTGTTCGAAAGAGTACGGGCATCAATGATAAGAAGAGCGGAGGCATGTATAAGGGTTGGAGGAGGTCACTTTCAACAATTGTTGTAACGTAGTTTCCTTGTTATGGTTATTGTTTTGGTTTTTTGTATTGTAATAAATCATTGCTACAAAAACCGGGTCATCCCAGCTTTAATTTTTAACAGGTAGTGCCGACTAAACTGTCAAAATTAATCGAAACAGGAGATTATCCAAATAAAGGCAGAGCCTAGTAGGCCATTTTAAAAATTTTAATTTTGTCTAGCGAATTACAGAAAATCGTTTTTTATTTTTTTTCTCCTTAACCGTCGCAAATACGAAAAAACTACAGGAGAATAAAAAGATTCTAAATAAAACAGAAAACTCATTTTGTATTTTAGAATCTACCAGTGGCGCACCGCAAAAAAGTTCAGGGGGAGGAAGGGGACATGACTCCTGAAAAAATATCTCCCTGTAGATTCTCACAACCATGGCCCACTGATGTAAGCCCTGCAGCGTAACCTGTATTCCAAATTTGAGCTAAATATCTCAAAAGCTGCAGGAACTATAAAGAAAAAACTAAAAAATCTTGAAATTTCAACACCCTGTAGATCAGTAACGAAGCGTTTGCGGACCTATGTTTATATGAATTTTTAGTCATGAAATAAGCCAAAGAATTACCTCCTTCCGTATGTACATGATATTCAGGAACACACTGTATAATATCTTGTAAGATATGTACTGAGTGTTGTATAAATTGTATGGCGGAGTCCAGTCAACATGCAGTTGTAGTTATTGTTCAATGACTAAAAGATTCAACCTAAATAAAGTATTTTGTAAAGTAACAGGCGATACATTAAAAAATGCATGTTCCACTACTCTTTTGCTTTCTTGGCATGCTTACAATACATACTAACAAGTAGAAATTACAATCCAGTGTAACCTAAAATAAGAGTTTAAAAATAATTAAGCGGAGATACAAACCAAATCTGTTTGATATCAGTAGTCACTTCTTTTGCTGCCGCTCAATAGTTGATGACGAATTTCAAATAAACCTATTTTAGAAATTTACGTGCTTTCTGAAAATATATTTTTAATATGAAGAGAACTATTTGATAAGTGGAATGTGCGTTTTTAAATGTATATACGGCCATCGTTTTACAATATGCTTTATTTAGATTGAATATTGTTACTTTTTAGACATCTAGACATTTAAGTTTAACGCATTTACCGAATCACTAATTATTCAACATCTTAGAAGAACCCGTAAGTAATCCATCCAGGTTTGTCAAGTAACTCAATTGTTTAGTTTTATCAGATGCAAGAGATTTTAAGATATTCATAGGAAGATCGTAATCGCTGCGGATATTTATTAACTTATGTATTCAGATATAAAGGGTTTTTATTTTGCAGAAAAAATAATTTTAGTAAATGTTGCAAGCTGCATGGCTTAAATAAATACATTCATTTGGTTTTCCGCAGCCAACCTTTGTATATACAGGGTGTCCCAGAAACAATGGGCCAGCGTTTAGTCATAGATTCTTTAGGTTAAAATAAACCGATTAAACCTAATATACCTTAGGCAGAAAGTCCTTCCTTAAGAAGTTATAGGGCCTTAAAGTTCAATTCTTTATTTTTTCTTTTTATAGTAATTTCCACAAATCTAAAGATATTTCTTTCAAATTTGGTACACATACTTATCATTCTGTAGTAAAGTGGCAGCAGCATTTTCATAAACCAGACTTAACTTTAAGAGGCACTTAACCTACCACTCAAATTTTATATTACCTCTAACTTTGTTATTAGTGGAAAATTTTTCAATTTTCTTTTATTTTCTGAAAGAGAATTAAAAAGTACATAAATAAGGTACTCTTAGTTCAAACGCGTAAAGGCAACCATTTGCCTTAAAATGCTTGGGTAGTGCTTGTTACAACAGAAAAAAAAAAACAATGCTAAGTCAATTAAATACTTTGGTGTCATAGAAATTTTATTTTAAATTTTTGTTTTGTGTTTACGAAAATGCCGCGACATAACGAATGCTCCAATGCTGAAATGAGACATACGGTTTGCGTTTACGCTCAAAAAATAAAATTTCTATTACAGCAAAGTATTTAATTGACTTGTCATTGTTTTTTTTTCTGCAGTAACAAGCACTACCCATTGTTTTTGTGATCATAGCTACCTGATAATTGCCCGTCCTAACGGCAACTCAAAACTTGCACAAGCATTTTAAGGCAACCGGTTGCCTTTACGCGTTTGAACTAAGAGTACCTTATTTATGTACTTTTTAATTCTCTTTCAGAAAATAAAAGAAAACTGCTAAATGTTCCACTAATAACAAAGTTAGAGCCAATATAACATTTGATTGGTAGGTTAAGTGTCTCTTAAAGTTAAGTTTGGTTTATGAAAATGCTGCTGCCACTTTACTACATAATGGTAAGTATGTGTACCAAATTTGAAAGAAATATCTTTAGATTTGTGGAAATTACAATAAAAAGAAAAAATAAAAAATTGAACTTTAAGGCCCTATAACTTCTTAAGGGAGGACTTTCGGCCTAAGGTGTATTAGGTTTAATCGGTTTATTTTAACCTAAAGAATCTATAACTAAACGCTGGCCCATTGTTTCTGAGACACCCTGTATATTAATTTCAATAGATTGTTTGTTTAGTTAAATATTAATTTAAATTCACCAAGGCAAGAACCTATTTTAAAATCATGATTTTTCTACATTTTTCTTACGAATCAGAAGATTGCTTGCAGAAAATATTTTTATAATGTACATGATTCGATTTCGGAACTATATTACAATAAATAGTATTCAATTGAATTGCTTTCCTATGCCACCCCAAAATATCTTTGAATGAAATGTAAACTATCCTAAATATGTATGAGTATGCTGGTACCAGCAGGCTCGCGAGAACACGAAATAAATTGTTGCTGCATATTACGGCCAGGCGATAGGGTTGAAGCCAACTCTCCCAGTATTTTGTAACGGATAATATTCGTTTGTACTTGAACGCGAGGGTCAATTGAAATGTTTTCGGATGAAATAGAAAATCGGTTTGTGTTATTTTAAAGTTATTTTTATTAACAGAAACGCAGTCGGACCAACGATGTTCCAAAGCTATTTTACCAACACGAAATTCCGATTCACCAAGAACTGCAAAATATTCTTCAACTGCTTCAACTTCTTCAATTGACGAAAATCTCTTTCCACCAAGGAATTATTTCAGCCGTGGGAATTCGTGGAAGTTAGGCGCAGCTAAATCAGGTGAATAACGTGGATGTAGCAGCAAATCGTACTTAAACTCATTCTGTTTCCGACGGAAACGACACTTGTATGGGTACGTGCATTGGTCTTCATGAAAAATATTGTTCTTCACTAAAGCTGGCTTTTCCTAAAACGTTAGCGTAGTACTCCGGCATTACAATAACCTTTTAGCATACCAAATTCTTCAAGATGTCCTAATAATGACAGGTTACCTCCAGAATAATATCATGGATGTTTTTCATGATTTCTGATGTTTTTGGACGACTACTGCAAGGGTCGTTTTTCAGACGTTCATGACTTTCATTTAAATTTAGACAAGTGAAAATGAAGGAGCACAGTTCCCTATACAGTATTTTTCGTGTCGGTGTATATCTGTTATTACGGAACGATGTTCATTTTTGCCATTTTAAAATAAGCATACTAATAACTTCCATTCAAAATACGGCTGTGAAATAGTTGGCCAAATTTTGGGAGCGCGTTCTCCACACCGAAAAGTTCTTATAAACCTTATCCCGAAAATAATTCGTTACGGTGTTACAGCATTCTAAAGTGAGACTTGTCCGATCACTTTTCTGCGTATAATTATAAAACAGTTGGAACAATGTTTTAATTCTATGTGCATACTTTACTCATCAAGGTTGAAAATTAGAGCCTAGATTCGTCTTAATAAGTGCACCAGGGGCGTTTGAACTGGGTTCATTAAGAACTTTTTTTCTACAATATCTTTTACATTGTTTTGTTTGTCTTATTTTGTTAACAAGAGTACTTTTTTGCGTATTTTTGTATACCGAATAAGACTGTTTTCTCAAAAATAAAAAAAAGCCAAATAATGTAAAAGATATTGTACGAAATAGTTCATAATCCCCTGGTGCACTCATCAAAACGAAACTAGGATCTAATTTTTTCCTTAATGTGTAACGTATGCACATAAAACATTGGTCCAACTACTACCATAATTATATGTAGAAAATTCACTTGAGAATGCTGTAACTCCGTAACGAAGCATGTTCGCACTATTATATGAACTTTCAACTGACCAACTATTTCAGGACCATCGTATATATTAACTATTTGACAGAATGATTTTCAGCAGTTCATACGATAGATGAAACAGTTTTTTGCACTAATAATTTTAGAACTACCAATGCATTTTTTTTCATTTTGAGAACTTTTAAATGATCCTTGTATTTATACGGAATGTAATTTTTTTCAATTTTTCAATAGGTACAATAGTAGATTGCTTTTTAACTTTTTGTATGCCGTGCTATTGCATATACAAGGTGATTCATTAGCCTCGTTACTAACTTTGGCAATGAAAACTACATGTAATTTCAGGAAGAAATGTTCTTATGAATGTAGGTTCTATCTTTCTTTGTTAAGAAGTTATAGGGTTTTTAAAATAATAATATCTTTGAATACTAATGAGTAATCAGATTTTAAGAAAATCAAAATCATTTATTGTAACAAACAGAAAGCAACTTTGAGACTACAGCAAATGTTCAAAAATTAATCCATTCTCTTGAATACACAACTGGCAACGACGAACTAAACTCTCGTAATAAATTCATATTATTTCTAATATGAGTTTCTGCATCTCGAATCATCTGCAGTAATTCATGACGATCATTTATTTCCACGGCATAAACAAGTTGCGGTGTGACCCTATAAATAAAATTATCAAGGATTTAAGTCGGGTGATCTAGGTGGCCATGATATAGGACCTCCGTTACTAATCCATTTATTTGGAAAATGGGTATGCAGCCATTCCGTCACTGGTCTTCCTCGGTGAAGCGGAGCCCCGTCATGCTGATACCGCATATCTTGTATCAGGTGGAGTGGAACGTCTTCCAGAAGATCAAAAAATGCGGTGCTCCGCGTTCTGGTCGCATGTGGATTCTAAAGAGACCAAATATGGTCATTGTGGAAATTATTAATACCATCTCTTGAGAAATGGGATTCATCTGACTATAGAACCACGGCTACTATGTTTTATCAACTTAATTTAGTGTTTAAAGAGATAATTATTTTAAAAACCCTATAACTTCTTAACAAAGAAGGATACAACATTTCTTCATGAAATTACATCTAGTTTTCATTGCCAAAGTTTGCAAAGAGGCTAATGAATCACTCTGTATTAGACGTTTTTAAATATTGATAGAAACCATTTTAAATAATTTACGGAATTGTAATCAATTACGTTGCAGCACATTAGAGCTAAGCAAATTTAGAAGAATGCAATCGATGGTTTCCTAAGGTTTGAAGCTAATCACTTTCTATAGTAAAATTAAGCATGTTTGAGAAAAAGAGACGCAAAATAATTGTGCCTTGTATATTTATTATATAGACCAACTGGAACGCACATTTTCTAACAAAAAATTACCTTATTTATGATACCTACATGATTCTATATACAATATTTCTCCAAGATAGTTAAAAATGTTATCGTCATTTAGATGTTGTCTACACTACACAAAAAATGGTCTCCGTATTTCCCTCACATGGTTTAACTTTATCTGTACTTGGGGTAGCGAATAAATCATTGCTCGTTATATGTATATATGAGGCATTTTCGTGTACGTTAACCGAATTTACACAGTAAAATATAAACCTGATTGCTTATGCCCCACTTTAAGCATTGTTAAGATTGCGTGGTTATATAGTAGTAAATAAATGACTTCAATATTATCTACGCACAGTGGTTGTTTTGCTATCCTAAAATGAGACACTGCAATTACCTTGAACTAAGAACACCAGATAATCTAATACGGAACCAAATTTTATTTCGATCTAATATAGTAACCTAGTTTTAGTAAATCATGTATGCATTCCTCAAAATATTGCAAAGGTTGTAATTATGGATAAAATATTTTCAACAAACTTAAATATTCATTGAGCTGTTTCTTAAATCAAAAATATTATAGTACAGTAGTGACTGCCTATAATGAACCCGGTTGTATTGAACTCTTGTTAATGATGAACCGGTATAAATCTTTGGTTTGTATGAATTTATTATTTTTTAATTTATAGCTTTGTTGGATACAATGAAATTCCGCTATAATGAACAGCCAGTAGTGGTTCATTATATCCAGACACTATTGTATATTGATTAGTATGAAATAATTTCGATAATACACTTTTTTCCAACGAATGTTCTTCGATTTCAATTATAGCCCATCTATTAATGTATGCGGCAAATTTGGGACGTCTCCCGCGTTTGATGGATGACGTCATCGGTATTTTTAAAGGGCAGTCAGTATTTTTTACAGTTCCTTTAATAACTACAAAATATTTAATGTTGACATTGATATTTTTTTAAAGGGCAACCCTAATTTCGTTTGGTAGGTTTTGTTGACCTTAATGTTGAATAGAATAGTTGTCACATAGCAAGACAAAATAGGGGTTGCATTAGAAAAATGTCGATAACGAGATGCAGCTCAAATCGGTGAAGTCATAAATTTGTCACAGAGAAAAATACACTTATTATTTAACACCGTTAAATCCCTGATTTTTTTCGAAACATTTTAATAGATGTTGTGTACTTCTTTTAACACACTGTATAAACAAGAAAATTGAAACGTGGTTGTTTGCGGCAGCAAAGCTGTAAGAAAGTAAAAAGTTAGCGAAAAGTCGATACTTCCAGCGTAATAATTTATGGAAATGTACTCTTACTTATGGGTTAGTGCGGCAGTAACTGCACATTATGGTTTATTGATGGCTTAAATAATCTAATAATTGTCATCGATCTGTATCTCATTGGACATAATAAAATAATTATTTCATTAAATGGTTGTACTGCTTGAAGTTGACGTGGCGCGTAATTTGATTTCAAAGCAGTGCTTGAGTTTCATTTCGAAATTTATTATTTGGAATAAATCGTTTAATTGACAATTCAAATAGAGATAAAGTTGGAGTAAACATCAGAATTGTTGCAGTCAACGTTGAGTAACAATTACTACAGTTTAAAATTGGGGAAAAAGTATCCGCGAAACACTTCTGGATTGGCCTATATTTGCAGCATAATTCATTCTTCCATTAGACCATAATATTTACACGTTATAGTAACATTACTAAAACCTGCATATATGTAGATATTTATATTTTCTTGATAATTGATAACAAAAAGATACACTGCTTTCCGTTTTAGATTTAGAAAACACAAGTGTTGTCCAAGACAAAAGGATTTATGAACGAAATACCAAAGGAAAAATTAAGGTGGAACTCAGAAAATGCTATGTGGTAGTATTAGGTAACCAAGGACGAGTACAGTGACGAAATGATCATAAAGTACAAAATTTAAATTCGTATAATATTCAGTAACAGTAACAGCAATTTTTTAAGCTTTCATTGTTATTGCATTTATATCCCACATAATCTGTAAGCGCAGTGGCCTATTTATTTTATTCACTCTTTTTGAGTAAAGAAATATAAACAACATTTTCAAAAATAGTGGAAGGTGTCGGCTAGGTTTTTTGGTTATTCCAAAAATTTTGTCGTGGATTTTGTTGGCGAATTTTATACAAAAATGTAAACTAAAAAAATCATGAAAGTGATTTTCATAAATCGCATATTTCAAAAATGTTGGTACCACACTGTGTCACCCTTTTCACCAATGTTATATATAAACTGTCAGTAGCTTAAAATCTATTAAATAACTTGTAGTTTATGCTATTCAAATATAAGAACTTCCGTTTCTGATTGCAAATTTTTATAAAATCTTATTGTTTATTTACCAAGTAACAAATAAGATATTGTTTATGTACAAGAATTACTATTTGAGACTTTAATAGAAATGTTAATTTTGGGTTTATAATAAAAAGTTTTTAATGAATTCGGGGTATATGTACTACACGTATACATACTTACACCTACACATATTTCTTAAATGGCTGGTCTGATCTGGATGAACTTGAAATCTAGAAGTTATAAAAATTTATCATACAGTATTAGAAAGACTAAAACCGAAAATTAGTTTGACATTTTGAAGACAGTTTTCCAGGGCGCCGTAATACTAATCCAATAATAATTCGTTTGCTGAAATAGGCCGCTACATTTTCTTGAGAATTCTTAATTCATTAAGTTCGTTTTCCTCGAAGGCCAATAGTAAAGGTAGGGAAACCATACACACTAGATTTCTCTATGAAGTTTGTGTCTGAGGTCTTATAGGAATTTTTAATAATCTGGATATTAGAGCCGATACTACTTACAATTCGGAAGTCCAATTATGATAAAATTTACAATATAAAGGTATATTAAAAATTAATCGAAACAGGAAAATGTTGACGAACAAGTAAGAAAGCGGAGGTTACGTATATTTTTTGCAAAATAATTAGTAATTTGCAAACTGCAGCGTTACATTTCTGAAAATTCCAACGTAAAACCAAATTATATGTTTTATTTTTATCTCGTTACATCACTGCATTCGTCCGTTTACACTCTACTATACGTAAATATACAGTGCTTCCCGAAAGTAACGGATAAATTCTATAAAATCGTTGAGAAAAATATTTCAAAAAAATACTCGGACACGTCGATTTTTATTTTTAAATTATCATTTAGAGATGCAATTTTCAACCCCCCACCGCTGAACCCCTAAGCGCTAGCAACTTCAACTTTAAAAATTAAAATAGCCCTTAAAGTACCCCTTCTGGTACTTCATCTGATAGCTTTTTTTATGTTGAATACATACAATAAAAAAAAGTTTTTCAAAATCGGTTGATAAATAACGGAGATATTTACTAAAATGTATTCAAATGAAAGTGCCAATATTCGAGCAGGCGTTGGTTGATACGGCTCTAGCAGTGAGTTATAAAAACAATTGAGAATTGTTAATAATTGAATGTCAAACAAAATTTATTGACATTACTTCGTGGAGTGTGTATTACTTCTTTAACGATTAAAGAAATAAGATACCAAAAATGAGACTTACCGAAGGCGAAAGAATCGAAGTTTTAATGAAAACATTTTTTTTAAATTTTGATGTTGTATTTCTTAATTTCTCAAAACTCATCGCAATGTTTGCAGGGCGTACTGAGAACGATAAACTTCAATTGTTTTACCACTCATTGTTAGAGCCGTATCAACGCCGCTCGAATATTGGCACTTTCATTTGAATACATTTTGGTAAATGTCTCCGTTATTTATCAACCGATTTTGAAAAAAATTTATTTATTGTATTCAACATAAAGAAAGCTATCAGATGAGGTATCAGTCGGGGTACTTTGCTATTTGAATTTTTAAAGTTGAAGTTGCTAGCGCTTAGGGGCTGAGGGGTGGGGGGTTGAAAATTATATCTCTAAAAGATAATTTAAAAATAAAAATCGACGTGTCCGAGCATTTTTTTGAAATATTTTTTCAGGGATTTTATAGAATTTACCCGTTACTTTCGGGAAGCACTGTATATTTTGCGTGGTGATAGAGTTGGAAAACCGTAAGAAGTACATGACAACTCACCAAAATCTGATAGGAAAGCTGCAGTGAGCTGATGAGCAATGGCGTAGGTTTGTTGTAAAGTTCGGGGTACTTATGCATTAAAAAATTTCAAATTTTCCAATATCAAAATTATTATACTTAGAGCATTGTGAAGAACATTTATAAATACAATGACAGTATACCACGCTACGAAACAACAACCACACCACGACACGAGCTAATACCAACGGCTAGGTTAGAGCGCGAGTTCCACGTGCAACACTTAATATGGATTCGTCTGGACGAAAACGCGCTACTGCGCATTGTGTACTTCTTACAGTTTTCTAGCTCTAGCTCGCTTTCCGAGCAAACCGCTGATGCTGTTTGGGTTCGACTCTCCAGTATTACCAAGTACCGTATAAAAATTTTGTGCTGTAACCCACCATACACAATTTCCCACGCCGGTTGGCAACCGTGGGATCGTAATTATAAAAAGCTTCTCTGAATATTTGTGTTGTTCGGATTCGACGTTGAACTGTAGGTCCCCATGTTTCTACATTAGCGCGGAGGAGAAACTTGTCACAAAGAAGAGGCCGATGTCCAACAGTGGGACAAAAAAGCTGGTTGATTATTATATTATTATAAATAAATATATACATACTATGCATCAATTACACGGTCGCCTTATTCAAAATATTTTGTAAAATCTATCTGGAGCTAGTTTTTTCTTAATCCACATTCTGATGTTTCTATAACGTGATCATCTAGGAAGTTAGAATGTAAATATAAATAAAATTGCTATGTGACATATGGAAATTACTCTTACTGCTTGATAAAATCCGCCCCAAGCTGCAGCGCTTTTAATCGAAATGGTATGGCTAATGTCGGTATGCTGATCGAATTGGTGCAGTAAACACTACATTTTGATATAGTTAAAACGTCATAACGCAGGTGTATTTTTTAACCATTCGGATGAATTCTTTTTTCATTTTTTTGCGCCATTTTACCATGACTAAGAAGAACAAGATTGTTAAAAACGACTTGAATGTGTTGCCAATTTCGTAATTAATTTTTAAAATCTGACATTTTATGACATAAATCTGTACATCGAAATGTAGTATTGCCTATTTTCAGGTATATTTTTCATCGAATACTATTTCACATAAAATAGCTGCAGCTCGGGACGGATTTCATTATCTAGTTTGTAGATTGTGTTTAAAATTGAATCAACCGTTTTTGAGAAATTGACAACCACATCACTTTTGTGTGTTCTAAGTTTAAAGTAAATGTTTCCCGGAAAAGCTCATATTCGATTGTTTCAAGACATCTATACCCTACCCAATAATACGGAAACGCAATAAATGAGTATTCTTGAGGATTAAGTTCAAAATCCTCACGTTTCGTACAAGAAATATAGCAGAGAAATGCAATTACAGAAGTGTTCTTCAAACTAGATGTTATGACGCTGGTAACGGAAGCGTGGCTAATTTAATGAGTGATTCAGATCTGTCTCTCTAGGAAGTAGCGCAGCGCGGATAAACGGATGTGAAAAATTACGGTATATCATGATTTTCATCTAGTCAAAGAACAGATTTAGCTCTAAAAATTTACATTTTTGAATACATTACAAGCGAAGCTTTGTTGTTGCATAACAACGAAACGGCACGATTATGTTAACCGGCTCATTTTCTGTAGAATCTGTTATTCTCAAAGCCTTGTTTGCGGTTTATTGTACGATTTTACTATCAACATAAAAACCTGGGAATAACTTATCATTATGTACAGAGTGCTTATACGTTAATTTCAGTTGCCGTTGTGACATTATAATCAACTTGTTCCATGCCGATGTAGCGGTTCCGGTAATTAATGTTGCATTATACCCTGGTCGGTTAATTAGCTACTGCATCGACATAGATCGAGCTTTGCCCTTTGAAAGGTCCCCGTTAAAACAAATCAGATTTAATTATTCATTGTCTTACATTGTAAGCTATTACTACCACGACCTCGTATGCTTTCCCGTACCTAATCAATTCTTAGACCCCTGCAAGCTCGTATCGTGATTTGTTGAAACTAATTGAAGAAACCTTCTTTGTTTTCAGATAAACCACTAGTTCCATCGTTAACAGAACTAGCAGCGAAATGTGTGGCGTCGCACATTCCCTTCGAGCTGGTGGAGCGCGTATATCCCCCAGTTCCGGAGCAGCTGCAGCTCAGGATCGCCTTCTGGAGTTTTCCGGACAACGAGGAGGACATCCGGCTCTATTCGTGTCTGGCCAATGGTTCCGCTGACGAATTCGCTAGAGGCGAAAGCCTTTACCGCAATCACAGCGTTAAAGATCCTTTGCAAATAGGTAGGTTAAGAGACGTCATTATTAAACAAAATAATTTGGATCTGGATACCAAATCTTCTCCGGAAATTCGGTTTTATTTAACTATTTACTGCCCATTCCAGTTAATAAATGTTAGTTACTAATTAAAGGTCAGTTGGTGTCCTCGTTTGTTTTTGGCTATAGGAAAATCATTTATAGGTAAAGGTGACACAGTTTTGAGTGACTACTACTTTAAGCCAAGTTCCGGTCTCAGTGGAACGAGCTTTATTATTTTTTTGGGATACTTAAGTATGATAAATTTTCTCTGAATTATAACAACTGTAGGCTCAAAGTCAGATACGTTACTATGTATAACAATGAACATTGATTCTAAATAATGACAAACGACAAAGTTTTAATAAATGAGCTTTAATAACAAAAATGGTTATTTATAGAGAGTCTCAGTCAACAAGAACAGAATCCTGCATAATTTTGTTAAATGTTAATTTTTTACTTCCTATTATCCGATGTTTTACTATGATAATCAACGCCTGCGAAGATTGGAGTCTTCCGATAGCGAATCCAACACGTAAAACTTTGCTCCATAGTAACTGACACCACAGCTTTAATAAAGGAAACGATAGTGTAACTTAAAATTGAGCAAAAGTTAACATATCAGATTTGCAATCGGAAGACCTGAGTTCACATCTCTGAAGAGATTAATTTTCTCTGTCATCATTTTTGATTAAACTCTACTGTATATGTTACAATAATACCGTGTTCTGAATAAAATATCTATTAAAATGTTTTTTTTAAATAAGAAAATAAACAAGAGAAAATTAGTATCTGTTTTTGCCTTTCAATGCATGTTTGCGAGTTTATTAACTACCTAGAATTAAATACACCAAAAAATTCAACCCATGAGCTACGCCCTGCGCTATGTCTAATAAAATTTTTAAAACTAAGCTTTGTAATAGATCTTTTTGCCATTCATTCATACTGCCCCCCCCCCAACCTATTCGCATTACTTCAGGGGGGGTGCGAGCGTCCCTTACATGCTAGCCATTCATGCAACATGCACCCTAAACTAAGTGAAATAAGGTTGCTTTAGCCGCGCCGCGGCCGATCGGACCGCATATCCCTGTGACCTCGATTGACAGCGCGTATTCGCACTGCCTTTGTAATAGCTCTAAGATGACAACAACAGAATACAGTAATACCTCGTTTAACGATAGGTTTTTGTTCCTGAAAACTGTTACGCTTACAGAATTATCATTAACGGGGTAAAAACAACAAGTCAGGAATGATATATAAAATAAGAAATAAATAATTTTTCAGCATAAAAAAATCTGTGGAGAAAAATGAAATCACGTAATATTTAGCTGTAACAGGTTGAAGCGTTTACTACGTTTCATTTTACTGTACAGCTTCGCCTATAACCTGAATCATTTTCCGTTAAATCGTCTAACGAATGAGACACTTACTGAGGCAGTCGTTTCGCCATTTTCTTCGTTGTTCGTTTCTTGGTTTTAAAATTTTTTTATAAAATCCGATGCTTGTTTTTGATTTGTTATTTGAATGGCATTGACGTTGACCTCCGTATCATTCATCCACTATCCAAAGCTTAACATTTTCTCCACTTTTTCTATAATGCCACATCGTGTACAGGTAGTTTCTTTAAGACTACATTGCTATTGTGTTCAATAAAACATTTTTCTATTTTGAAAGATTTAACAACTGTTAGAATGGTAGAGTAACAGTAATTCCGTTTGATGAGACACACCATTCTTCTTTTTCATTTCTTTCAACACAGTTTATCATCTTTAATGTTATTTCTAAACTTATTGATTTTGTTTATTTGAAATTTTGTTTTACTAAACGATCAAATTAATTTTTGTTTTGGTAAGATGTTGTATATGTTTGCAGCGATTACTGGAATACCTACTGCGCTAAAAGACCTGGGTTGGATGGTAGGTTTAGAAACATTAGAATTGTACACAGCCGTTCCTTTCGGAAGGCAATGGCAAACCACAGTACCATCAGGTATTTCTACCATCTACTCTGGAGAAGAAGTGTGAGACACTTTCCTCCGTTTGGAGTCCGCGTTAAACAGTAGGTCCATGTGTTTGTCTACATTGCTTTAAACGCCCGCCACAGGCATAAAAGAGCGTAGGCACCGTGCTTTCTCTATTTCGAGGGTATCGACAAATCCGTGCGCCCGTACTTGCTGTGCGGTTACATACAGTGCAGTCGTAAAATGTCCTCCCCCCCTACTAACTTTTTAACGACTTGATATTTCTTCATAAAATTTTGTGTGCTTTAATGGGAGACTAAATACTATTTTTTAGCCCATATTTAAATTTTATAACTGGCGGCTAGGCGCTATTTTGATCTATTTTTTAAATGGAAATGCGGGTCGAGCGCCACCTCATTAGAAAGATATTTTAATTCTGCGTCTGATCTTTGAGTTTCATAAAAAATATTCATCTAGAAAGAAATGACAGATGATTGAAAATAACAAGTTTGCGGAAAAAAGAAGGCACCCGGAAAATTTTGCGATTTGGGCTCCCGTATGTCGTTGGCCTCGTCGAGAACAATAACTTTTTCTAATGGCACTTTCCCGTAGCTCGTACCGTTCGGCCGTCAGGGGCGTCCAAAGTCAAAACACGAATCGACTTCGAGCACACGTGTCCACGTCATCGCAGCGGGTCGGTCGCGAGCTGAATCTGTTCGCATAAGTACGGCGCATTGACGGCCGATTCTAACACCCGCGGAGGACGCCGGCTAAGTCTTTGTTTTCTTTTCGACGTTTCGGCGTTCCCAGCGGCCCCTTCGGGGATGTTAGAACCGCCTTTGCCGGCCGTCGACGTGCCGTACTTATGCGAACAGATTGAGCTCGCAACCGACCCGCTGCGATGACATGGACACGTGCTGGGCGTCGATTCGTGTTTCGACTTCGGACGCCCCTGACGGCCGAACGGTACGAGCTACGGGAAAGTGCCATTAGAAAAAGTTATTGTTCTCGACGAGGCCAACGACATACGGGAGCCCAAATCGCAAAATTTTCCGGGTGCCTTCTTTTTTCCGCAAACTTGTTATTTTCAATCATCTGTCATTTCTTTCTAGATGAATATTTTTTATGAAACTCAAAGATCAGACGCAGAATTAAAATATCTTTCTAATGAGGTGCCACTCGACCCCCATTGACATTTAAAAAAATAGTTCAAGATGGCGCCTAACCGCCATTTTGAACGTTATAAAATTCAGATATGGGCTAAAAGGTAGTATGTAGCCTCCCATTAAAGCACACAAAATGTTGTGAAAAAATATGAATTCGTTCAAAAGTTGGTAGGGGGAGAGGAAGGCCATTTTACGACCACACTGTATAATACAAATAATGCAAAGCCAGGTGCTAGGTGTTGGGTCTACCGTATTTGTTTCGCAGATCAACCCTTTTTGTTGTAATCAATCGCCCTGTATATTATTACAACATCTTATATGTTATTACAACATCTTTTATGTTATTATATTGTATCAATCTTATCATGTTTCTTTTCTTTTTTCTTACATAACATTGTTTTTTAATTTTTATTTTTTTTTTGTCTTGCAGGAATATCTTGTATATTTTTGTATTGACTTGTTTGTTTTTATTTAGTAGGACATCCAAATTTTCATGTCTACGACATTTTTAAGAATTCATTGTTAGTGGGGCAGGTGGTAGGTGGTAGTAGGTGGAAAGTGGGTTTTAAGTCAATACTATGATGATGGTGGCCCTAACCTAATTTCGCTGAGTAGACCCCGAAGAATGTTATTTTTACTAATTTTCGGATTATTACTAATCACTGTTAACATCAATAGTTTTACAGTCGACGACCTTGGTCATATTGTAACGGTCCCTAATATTTGCTGAAATTTGTTATTGTGTAGTATTTTTAGTTTGACACCATTATACTACGTGACTGTGTTGCTAATCAAGGCACTGTTGGATGATACCTAGGTAACCTGATGTAACCTCTGTAGGTTTTTTGTTTGGAGTGTACTGTACGAAACAATATCAAGACATGTACAAGACTAACAAAGTAACATTACATAGAAATACTATAAATCAAATTCACCGGGAATGCTGTAGGGCATAACATGCAAAGCACTGTTGTTACAAGATATCGTTTTCGTAGCTGCAACATTTCTATTTAACACGAATTTAGCTTCGTTTATTGCGCCCTTCATTTTTGAACACAAACATGTACGATTAATTCCAATGAGTAGCACTGGTTGTGTACATTACTTTAAATTGGAATATCTTACAAGTCGCAACTGATTCGGGGTTTTTAAAGATAATTTCTTGTATAATCAATATAATTTATTAAATACAGAACGTTTGCAACCGTAAATTGGACATTTTCTTTTGTGTTGTCAAAATATTTATCTAAAATTGTATCATTTTTCGAAATTAATTATATTTTCGCCAATTATAAATGAGCAAATGCAGTGGCTCAAATTCAACCTATATACCATTTCCAACATTAAATTTTTAAGGTTACGTTTATACGTAAAATCTTTTTTTTTTATCATCTCAAAATGTGTTTCCGCCATAGGAAACTCAAAAATGGTATAAAACTAGTAAACATTACTTTCTGCTCCCCATAACTTTTTTTTCTTTTTTATGTTTAACTTTAATATCTGTCAGTATTTCTTTATAATGACTGGGTGTCAATTTAATAAAGTTGTTGGGACCTGGGTTAGATATAGAATTTAGTACTAAAAAGAATATTGATCGTTGTGGTCAAGGAAATTACATTTTCAAACTTTAATTCATGTGGGTGATATAAATACTAAAATTTATATTGCCATTTCTATAATTTTTTGCTGGCAATGCCACAATTCTTAAGGGACCTTAAATTGGCCTGGAACTTCAAATCAAGTGTAGTTTTTTTTATATTAGCAAGCTATTCGTTTAAATGTCTGTTCCAGGGCTAAGGATCGTCTATCCGAACGCTGGAAAACGACTTACAGCCAATGTAAACACATATAAGTTTAGTGTACACTCAAATAAATGGGTTACAAAGTCTTGAAATTGTGCTTATTCTATGAAAATTAGATAAATCGCGACATTAGGGTCATATGCATTAAATTCTTTAAAGATGGCATTTTGTAATAAATGCGAAATTTGTAACTAAATTATTTCCACATACATGATAGTTTGATTTTACCATATTTTTGCGTTACCATTGCTAATTTTTTGCCATCAGTTTTTATGAATTTTCCGATGTTTTTCACTGTATTACAATTTTGAAAATGTTGACTACTAGTTAGAAAAAACAGTACGTTGAAAGGTCGTATATTAACATTTTAATTTTAGCTTATTTTAAGCCACTTTAGTGGCTCCCTAAGGATGTTATAGGATATTCTCTATCTTTTTTTATATGCTATTGCGATAACGTCTTTTATGGCCCTCATATCACGAAGGGATTACACACATATGTTACAATTCGGAAAAGGCACACGTTATTTATACCTACCACTTGTTTCTGTGGTAATTTATGGTTTTGGTTATAACGATAAAACAACTTTTTTCAAAAATGGGTTGTTTTGTGCTAACAGAATGTACTTATATCAATATTTTATCACCTAACCGTGTGAAAAATTACGTGATATTAATGATAAAAAGGAAAAAAAGGAATTAAAAAGTATATCGCCAATAACTAAATTCCAGCTTCTTTCTACGACCCGCTCCCAACCGGCTCTCTATTTTACACAATTAGATTGAAATGGATTACAAAAAAAAATGTGGGTTATGATATAATGAAAGTTACCACTACATGATTTTACACTTTTTGAGAATACATTCATACGATTTTATTGTTAACTTTTGGTAGAATAAAGCTGAACCAGGAATATATAGGAATCAATTTCTTTCAGTAACAGCAGTTTTCGTGTAAAGTTACTTTACAAAGCACTCAAAACAGTATTCATATGATTTTACACAAAACGGTAAACAACCTACTTATTTTTTGTTTAGTTTAATGGCAACCGTATACAATTTATTTGTTTTTTAGCTTCTGCTATTGTTAAATATTTTACATTCTATTGAAAATCAATTCATCAATATTATCAGCAAAAAGAAAAAAATAAGCTGTAAGTCGCTTCTGTAACAATAAAATAAAAATAAGTTGTGAGTGTGACTGCCTTGAAAAATGAAGCACAAAACTCCAAATTATAAAATTATACATAAGCTGATTTTTGTAGATACAAAGCTATATAGAATACCTAATTGGAACATTATGGCCCTCGCAAAAATGATCGAAATTTAAATTTTTGTTTATGACGGACAGGCTAAGCATTACTTTGTGAAACAAAAGAGCATTGAAGTCTTACGATTTCATCAATATTGGAGCTATTATGGGACTTGGACACTTCGCCCAAATTCCGTAACGCCCACAACCCCCAACGCGACCATATCGCCCAATTCTGAATATTACCACAAAGTTCAAAATCCCCACAACCCCCAAAAGTAGGATAGGGTCAGAACGTCCAACGTGACCACATCGCCCAATTCTAATTTACCGTAAATTTTCCTTTGGTTCAACTCGGTTCGTTACGTATTTGCTTTAGTGTGTGTACAATTTTTCTAATAAGCATTTAACGATTTGTGGAGGACACAACGCCCAACGCACCACATCGCCCAATTCGAAATGTGTCTACGAAGCCCACAACGCCCAAAGTTAAGACACGGACAGAAACTCAACGTAACCGCATCAATTCAATATATTCAAACAAACATGCAGATTCCGATAATATAACCTGTAAATATCCATTTTTTTGCCAGCCTCACTGGTCTAGTGGTTAGCGCATTTGCCTTTATCCAAGGGACGCGGGGTCGAACCTGGCCGAGGTCGGTGAGATTTTTCTAGCGGGAAAAAATCTGAAAGTGCTCCTGCTGTCGGATAAGAAGTAAAGCCGTAGGTCCCTCCGTGCCACTACGATGTGTGGCACGTTAAGAATTACCCCAGATAGGCAACATTCTTAGTTAGGGTGTACCATAAGCCAATCATGGCTGCAGTGCTTAGAGATGCTTGGAAAACCGCGACCCCGATCTCGCTCTTTCAAACGAATCTATCAAATATCCATTTTGTTAGTAGGTGATTGAACTACGGTACATTCGAATTGGGCGCTGTGGTCACGTCGGGCATTCTGTCTCTGTCCTAACTTTGGCCGTTGTGGGCATAGTTCGAATTTGGCGATATGGTCGCGTTGGTCATTGTGTCCCATACAAATTGTTAAATATTACACTAAAGTAAATAAGCAATGAACCGAGGTTAGCTGATAGAAAAATTACGCTAACTTGGAATTGGGCAACGTGGTCACGTTGGGCGTTCTGTTCCTGTCCTAACTGGGCGTTGTGGGCATAGTGGGCTTTGTGGACACATATCAAATTTGGCGGTATGGTCGCGTTGGTCATTGTGTCCCACACAAATTGTTAAATATTAGAAGATTAGTACATAAAATTTACGGTAACTTAGAATTGGGCGATGTGGTCACGTTGGGCGTTCTGTCCCTGTTTTAACTTTGGGCGTTGTGGGCAGTTTTGCTCTTTGTGGCCATATTCGGTATTGGGCGATGTAGTCGCGTTGGGCGTTGTGTCTCTCTAGTAACTTTGGGTGTTATGGGCAGAATATAGCATGGAGCGTTATGGACTTTGGGAGAAGTGTCCTAGACCAGCTGTTGTTATTTCAGAGTTTCTATTGGCGGGCTTCAAACAATGCAGTCTAATATTATGACAATTTAATATTAAACGTACTGTCTTCCCAACGGATCTTTTCCATTACGTGATCAATGTTTCATATAAGCTCAGACAAACGAATCATATCATTCTCCTTTTCTATCACCTATAAACCTTTGGGTAACGTACGTTAAACAGAGATGCTTCATACTACGACCTACTAGTGTCATATTTATAATACGTCAAACAAAGACGGAAAATTGTCAATTAGCGCTCGCGACTACTGCTGAAGTCAATTGTATTTTGCATTTGCTGTCATTACAGTCGATGCTGTCATTCTCGTTTCGTTTATCATTTCGTCTGTTATTATTAACGGCTTCATCATTTAAAAAACAGTTCTTGTAAGAACTAAATCGTATCAAAGCAAATATGACTACGTGCATAATACCGTTTACTAGTTAACGAATTAGCATGCCGGTCTTGGTTCTCAAGCCCAAAATTTGGTCATTAATCTGTTGGAGTATTTCACTGTTGAAAAGGAAAATGGGAGACTTTTGATCAATATTAATTCCATTCAAGAGGTACGTTACCTATTTTCTTTTGCATCTAACGTTAATTTATTTCAATTTAATTATTACAGAGAGTAGCCGGTGCATTATAAATTAGTGTTAAAACAGTTTCGCATATCAAAATTCGTAAGGAGAAGAATCCAATCTTACGTAGTCCAAGCAATGAGAAGCAGTCTTTAAAAGCTTTTAGTTTGCAATTAAATATTCATATAACCACACATGTATTTATTATCAGATGGAAATGTCACTATCTAAACATAACCTAAAATTTCGCGAAAATATTTAAACTTACAAATTGTCAAATGAATTTAATCACTCAGTTGACTAACTAGGTACATATTTGGTGCATATGGTTGCTATTGATCACGTGATGGAAAAGATCCGTTGGGAAAACTATATTTTCAATGTAAATATAAATATCCTTAATATAAAAAAATCTATTTTAAATAAACCGTTAGCATTATCATCAAAATTAGAAATCTTATAGTCGTGTTAGAGAGCTCATACTTGTTGCTTTTCGTTAGCTGTAACGCATGTGAAGTATGTCTATTTCGACTTAAAATATCTTATAAATAAACCTCGAGCTTTTTACGAAAGGAAAGTGATACTGATTAGATATGTCACTTCGGCGTGAAAAGTTTTTCAAGTTCATCCATAATCTGTACTCGATAACACTAAAAGAATTGGGGTTTCTGGCATCACATAGCAATTTGTAATTGGATACTACCATGTAACATGGAACCTGTTATTGAATTCTGCAGGTTTTGTATTTTATGAAATTATTCATGGTACACATTTTACGTTACAAGAATTGATTTCAATATGAAATTGGAGATAGTTGATATTTGCTAAAATAATTTCGTTAGCTAAAATTTTGCCGAAAGGACACTTTTTATCGAAAAATTCAACAAAAAAAACCCATTAGGTTAACAAACATTCCACAGCTAAAAAATTCCGCGATGTAGGCACTTTTTTTTACAATTGTTGGGATTCTTTTATCAGCTAGTACTTTCAACTGGGGTTTACTGGTGGAAATTATACGGGTTGATTTACCGCCAAATTTTACTACCAACGGAATTTTTGAAGGCCGGTCTTTACAGTACGACTTTTTAGGGACGTGTTTTGTCTAGTCAAATTTTAATCCAGACATTATTGCTTTGAGCTTTTGTTAGGTACCCTTAATTATGTTTATATTTAAGGAAGATTAATATTCGAAAGTTGCGTTATGGAACGATAAAGAAGTTTCTGTTCGGTTACTGTTTACCGCAGACGGATCGTTTGCTTATGAAGGCGAAGGATTAATTCATATTTCCCGGCGTATCGTCATTTCTCAGGAATCGTGATCCCTATTCCTAGTTCATATTGCTTCAGTTTTGTTTATCATCCGCATCTCTCTGGAATGGCTGTAGAGATCTGTGGTTTCTTTAATCTGATCAAGCTAGACAACATGTCGTGAATACGCTTTCTATGATGCTATGTTCGTGAAAATACGTTTCATATTTGTTCTGACTGCCCATAGAATGTGGAGTATCCACACTACATTTCAAAAACATCAATATTGATCTCTTTCTCTAACAGTTCGTCATTTGTGAAAATCGAGAATAGCATAGTTCTTGTCAAATTCCACACTTTCCCCAGACTAGTCATTGTACTACAATGCGTCTGTTTATCTCAATTTTGCAACCTGCTTGGTTACTGATGACGAGTGATTCCAGGTAAATTAAGTCATTTGCTGCTTGAATTAGTGTTGGTTGATTCCCCAACTATACTTTTTATTTATATCGATCAACGTTATTTCACTTTTGTCTATTTTAATCTATAGTACTAATGCATGACGCTCATTAGTAACCTATTCAAGTATTTTTAGAGCTACTATGATTATGTACGTTCAATAAGCAACAAGCCTGTGAAAGACGTACTTTTCGAATTCGTTGGCTATGTTCCACGTTTTGTTTAGTAGTTTCACGTTCAAGTTTTTTATGCTGATTTTTACAGGTAGTACCACGTTTTTATTATTTCCAATAAAATTAAACTATTTTTAGAAACTGCGAATAAAAAATATTTTTTCAAAAATTAAAACAAAGTGCTCTGATCATTGCTTGAAAAATGGCCCTCCATAACCACTTATTAAAAAAAAATCATTTACTCAAGTGCTCATCTAAAATATATTTAAATGTTGTGAATTTGACCTGGCAATTCAAATTATGACGATATTAACGTAAAATATAAAATGAAGCAAAACTACATTTAGCCGAAATCAGATACAGGGAAAAAGAGTTGCGCCGATAATATATTCCCGGATACTTTTTTTAAAGAATCGTGGAGTTGCTGAAGTAATCTCCATGATTCCCATTCCATCCAGCTTATCCCGACCAGTACATTTGGTGATATTCATGGGTCTAATATGCCCCACCTTTGAAAAACCCCCTGCCCCAACTATAACTAAGACACAACAAACACTCTGGGAAAGTGCAGTGCTCAGGATTCGAACCTGACCGACTTTGCTAGAATAACTCCGAAACCAAACGCTGCAGCCACTACCTTACTGCGGTCCCCTGACTACATAGTTTTAAATGAGGCATTTCGCATTTACATATTAGTTTGTGACAACAGTTATCGATTACAGTCTTTATGGCGTTAATGTGCATAGTATAAATTGATTTTTAAAATAATTAAACAACGAAGTACCACTATTACGTGTAATAATTAGAGGACGCAACTAAAGGGTAGCAGCGGTATTATGAATTCGTTTTTCATCTAATGTTGTTTATTTAGGGAAAATAATTTTGTTTTGCCGTTTTGCTTCGTAGAATAATTTCTAGTATCTAGCATTTCTGGTCGAAACGTAAGTTAACGTTATGTACATTGTAAATATGCTTAGCTGCTTCCTAATCAAGTAAATGTTTATTTATCGCATACGGTTTCTTGGCAAAGATATTTCTTTGGCATATAACGATTTAATATTGAGCTTTTGGAGCCTATTTACCTCACAGTACCTCACAATAATTCAGACATATATACTAAAGCGATTTTTCTAATTTAAATTGAAGACCGTACTAGTCCAGTACAGGGTGGGCAAATTTCGATGTTTGTATAGGGTAACTCGGTAACTATAGGAGATACAAAAGAATGGAAGTCACATTTTCGATCTCTTTTTTTGAGACAAATTCACTGGCGGAAACAAAAATTTGCTATCGTCTTTTGTTTTCGAGTTATAAACAAAAGTTCGATTTT
>JABXWE010000098.1:0-113059 GCA_014611495.1 Limonius californicus
ACAAATGAGATACGACAGCTACAGTCACTTCCCAAATGTTGACAATAAAAAAGAAAGTTCTAGGTGTAAGATGGAAAATTGCAAAGGAAAGTCACACGTCATATGTACAAAATGCAACGTACACTTGTGCCTAACTAAAGACAGAAATTGTTTTTTTAATTTTCATAAACGGTAAATGTGTTTGTAATATGTTTTCAACCATGTAAACTCGAATTTCTTTTTTTTTTTAATAAAATATTCTTAAAAATATTTCAAAAGTTTTTCCTTAGAGTCACAGTGTCCATTACAATGGACATGCCCAAATTCCGAAATGGAAAGGAAATTAAAAAAAATAACACATTTTTAAAATGTATAAATAATCATACTTTCTATTTGCAAAGTTTGATAATTTTCAAACGAAGAAAAAAAAGCTGTGACTGAAAGGGTTAACACCCCCCCTTCTTCGACTGTAGCTGGTCGACCCTTACTCTCGACACCTGGAACTTACCGGTAGTTTTTTTTTGATTGCCTTAGTAGTCAGTATTATTGTTGTTGCCAACTAGGCGTTACAAATCATCTGAATGATTGGTTTGTTTTTAATTGAAAATTATTTTGTTGCATTTTGTCACGCCTTTAGTCCTTACTACATACCAAAAATTAGTTGAATTACAAAAAAACTTTGCAACTACGCCACTGCTTAGGTAGAAAATTACCAAGTTGACAAAAGTTAGAATCCCGGAAACCCAATCGAAGCAGCAGTAGGTTCCAACAATTAATTTAGAGGCGCCACCGACTTATAATTTACTAACTTCGTCCGAGATGGTAAATGGGAAGTCGGACCCCAAACTAGATAATTACCTACCTTTATATATCCTATCTGTGCTTTAGGTAGACATAGTTCTAGATATTTCGTTGTAAAATAAAATAAAAGACCAGTGGCAACCAAACTCTTTTTACTTAATAAAAAAAAAACAACCCACAACTCTAATATTTCTATACAAGAAAATCATGGGACCGCGGTAGAGTAATGGCCTCAGCGCTTGGCTTCGGAGTTATTCTACCAAAGTCGCTCAGGTTCGAATCCTGAGCACTGCACTTTCCCAGGGTGTTTGTAGTGTCTGGGGCATGGGGTTTTTTAAGGGTGGGGCATGTTAGACCTGTGAATAGCACGAAATGTGCTGAGCCGGGATAAGCTGGGAGGGATGGGAATCTTGGAGTTGCCTTTGGCAACTCCACGATTCTCTTGAAGAAAAAAAATATACAAGAAAAATAAATTAAAATAAATTAGCAGTTACAATTTTATGTTCCTGGAACCGAATATAACTAACTTAAATTGGGCGACACTCAAACAATTTTTCGGAGCTTTATTGCGCTACTCGAATAAGATACCAGTAATTTTTAGCGCAATCCGTAACATAGCAGGCTTCCGCGTTACAATTCATGCGTGATCAGAACAATCTAGGACAACTCTTTAAGACGCAATATCAACCCTCTATCGGAGTACCCTGTATATATGATTCACGTAAAATTGTTTCCCCTAATAAATGGAATATTACAATCGTATTTACGCATATCCCCAATTAAAACCCCAATGACACAATTCAGTGACCCCAAACCAATTATTAAATTAACTCTTAAATAACGATAAAGAAATCGTAAACAATAAGGCAAGGTTATACAAATTTCAAAAATGTACTACATATTTAAATGCACTTCCCTTGTTCAAGATGTGGCGGCAATCAGCGTGACCGTACACCTCCTTATCTATAGCCCCAGGCGTGCGCTCGGTTCGGGAAAAACCTTCCCAGGCTTACTTGACGATGACAGCGTATCAATTTGAACAATACGTATCAATGTAGAGTTTTTCTATTGCATCGCCTTAATTTCGGGACGTCCAGTCGCACGCATTTTGCCTAAATTAAATTTATCGTAGATTAGAATTAAGACAAGACAAAAATTTTCTGGTCATAACCAACTCACCAGTCGATTGACTCTGGCATAACACAAAATCTTCTTTACCGGAGTAAATTCTATATTGGAAATAAATTCCTGGAGATTTGTTTCCCTTCAACAATGGGAAAAACTCCTGTGTGTAGTGACTCTCAAAGCGGAAAATGAATTTCCAATCGCAAAACGAATTAAAAGAAATAGCTCACTATTCACAATATACTTGCCGTAAGAGCGACTATACTCAATCCACTGACCTAATTACGTAAAACTGTCTTTTAGAATTTCTTTCTCCCCAACTTTTGAAACTCCAGTACGCACCGCGTTGACTTGACAGAAATGTAACTTCGAAATATTAAAAAGTTCTATAAACAGGAGAATCACTAAATATGTAAAAAGGGTTGTCTTCTTTTAGGCGCGGAAATCGTTACAATTTTAATTACTAAGTATTGACATAGATGTAGAATTGTAATATTTAATATAGCTATTGTATTTTTATTTACAAATATATCTGCATTATATCGTATTTTATGTGAATTCTATTCACTGTTTTCTTATACAAATAGGCAAGGAATTATAACCACAAAACTAGTCATACCATGAACCAGGTTTTAATTTGTAATCTGTTATATTTCTAGAGGAAACCGATAACGCTCACGCAAACAATTTAGCTGTAGACCAGCTAAGCAAAATGGTCAGCTTAAGCTTATATAACAACTGGGCAACATCATAAGCAAATAACTCGAAGTAACAAAGTAGTTATTTGCCTATTGGGAGAAGCGGACAATAAAACATGAAATTAAATTAGAGCTTCTATCGCTTATATCGCTTACAATAACAACTCAATGATAACGAAAATTTTGTATGAAAACACAGTACACAAAACCAGTTGTACATGTACCCAATAGGAAAGTATTATATTCTACAAAAAACCACTTACCCAGTTCGTCTACTACAAACTCTATTTTGCTTGCATGAAGCAAGTCTTGTCAAATTATTATTGTATTCATAATTTGATTAATTACTTCACAAAACAACAATAATATAAAGTCAAAGCAAATGCGACAAAAGCCAGACGCCACCGGGAAAAACTATCTAGGGGAATTGTTCGTAGAATAGCAGGGAAACTCTATTAGATAGAGAACAGAGCAAGAATATAAGACGAACATGTGACATGGAAAATAGCAATAAATAGGTGATGAGTATGAAAGACAGTGGAGAGCGCTCGCAGAAGAGCTGTGGCAGAGAACAGAATAAACAGAATAGCAAGCGACGAATCCACAACGGGTCGTAGAACAGGAAGACAGCAGGAAAAGTGCAACCAGGCATCTGGATCAAAAATTAGAGGGCAATCGATACAGGCACACGCTAAAACAGAAGAAGGAAGATGAATAATTATAGCATTAGGTTTTATAGATAGATTTTTAATTGGCCAGTTGTAACGGTATTTTCGCCTAGGTTGTCCGCAACCCTTTTCACACTGGGCTCCCTCACTCTTCTTCCAGCATTTTAGGTACTAAGCATGTTCGATTTTAGATAAACAGGATTTCCGGTGATTGATTCTCTGCGTCTGACAGAATACGAACGTGTCGTTGAATTGGTTTTTCCCGTTAAAGTGTTTGTCACTTTGAGTTCATCTCGATTTTCTGGGGAAATCAAAGATTATAACGTGATCTTTTGTTGATTGTTGGATTACGTTATTGACATTGTCGCTATACTCAACGTTGTGATTCTTTTATAATTTTGTCGAGTCGATCGGAGTTTGACCGATTGGTGAGTTTTTCCTTTTTCTTTTAAGTTATGGCTGACCTAGTGGTTCCTTGTATTCGAATTTAGACAACTTGGGGACGGTGAGAATTGTCCGAAGATTTTTGCGCTTTCAATGGTGATATCTGCTGCTTGAGGGAACTAATATTCGAATTCCATCCAGCCGCCCGCAGTGAAAACACGTGCCGGACTCGAGGCTGTTCTAGAACGTTCCATTCCAGATTAACCAGGGAAGGGCACATTTATTTTTAACCCTTAACCGGTCAAGCTATTTTACTAACAGTACCGGACAAGCTGTGTCTACTAGGCACACTACTTTTTACAGTATATATGCTCAAATTCAACATTTTAAATGTATGTATTTACTTATCTGTATTAAATATAATACTACTTCCGGTTTTACATAACAAACAATTAAAGCAACATATGGCAATACAGTTTTATTAAATTTTAACGTGAGTAACTATATTTTGGTACTGTAAATAATAGAAATTAGGCACAATTATGTCAATTTTTCTTTGCACAGCTGTGTTTTCCACACACATTTTGTTTACATTTGCCACAAATTGGCTTTTGATTTCTACTTTTCTTAGCTGGACAAATGTAACAGCGCCTGCGTTTCCCTGTTTGGTTTACTAGTGAAGTCTCGGCTTCAGTATTGCCTGAAAACTGTGTAATGCTTTGCAAGGTGGGCTCCTGTAAGCCCTTGCGAGGTCTTCGTCTGATTTGTGGAGTCACTAATTCTTCTCCTAATTCCCGCAGAAAAATACGTCTTATTTAGCATGTTCTTTTATTCCACCGTGGATGCAAATTCCTCCACAAAACATAAGCAGCAACATCGGCAACATCTACTGCATTCCCAAAAAATTTCTTTTGCACATGTATTCGTGTACTAATTGGTCAAATAAATCGACACCACCCTTTGTATCGTTACAAGTTAAAATTATTTCCGGTTTGTTCTTCTCTTCCGAAATGTCAGCCGATTGATGCATTGTTGAAAGTAAAATCACCGATTTTTTAAGTTGCGGAACATACGACACAGGAGCAACTTTTTTGTAAAGCCAAAGATCACGACCCTTCTGGCCTTGCTTTATTGGGTAGGAACTTTGGTGGTATGTACGTTTTGGTCTTTTTTAGCGTTCCTACAATGGTAAGACCATTATCAAAAAGCTTTTCTGCTAAAGTGTAGTTCGTGAAGAAGTTGTCACAAGTAACATTGCGGTGAGTCCTTTGGTATGGCTCTGTCAGTGTTTCTCCAACGGTGCTTCCTAGCTCAATTACCCTTTGGTTTCCCTCTTTTCCAAGATACGGTATTCCCTTCAAAGGATAAAATGTCTTCGAATCACATAGCCACCATACCATACCGTATAATTACGAACAACGAAAACGCGTCAATAGGTTCTTCAATGAATTTTCCAGAAGGGAGGCACACTGTTTACTGCGGACTTTATAATATTCCGCTTATGGATACGACCACCAATATCATGCGGTTTTGATAACCACACCATCCCATCTTTTTCCACAAAAGAACCTGAGGCTGTAGCTGCTGGTTCTACCTCGTTATCTGAATTTTCCGACATATCCTGAACATCATCTATTTCAGATGCTTCAGAAAGAACTTCTTCCTCAGAATCAGAATTGAAATCCTCTTCCTCACTTTCGTTTATCAATTATTTTTCGTCGAAGTCTGACAAATTGTCAACATTGTAGAAACACAGCTGATTAGTGAGACACAAAAGGGTGCCAAAAGCATAGTAACAAATGACATTCTGCAACATGTGCCTGACAGGCACAACTGACCGGTTGTGTAACAAAAAAGTTTAAAAATTTTTTTAGAGGATCTAAAGAGAAAAAATTTATAAGTTAAAGCAAAAACGTAAGTAATATACCGTAGTGAAGGATAAATAAAATACCCAAGGCCCAATAATTATTCTGCGAAAAAATACAACCTAAAAACCATCAGGATGTGCCTGTCAGGCACACCTTGTCCGGTTAAGGGTTAATTTCGACGATTTTGGAGTCCATGTAAATACTCTTTGTTTATTTGTATGAATTTATTTATACTACGGGGTAGATAAAAGCTATGTTGTAATTTGCACAGTGTGTTTCGAATTACTTTATTAGCATAATTCATTGGTATATTAGTTTGTACAAGTATTAGCGTACATAATAACGGGAATTTCACTTGATATACAGCGTGAGTCAACCGGAGCGGTAATATTGCGTTTTGTTCGGGTTTCACAGCGATCTTTGATTTTCTTATCTACGCTGTAAATCTTGAGAGGCCTTTCATGACTAGAGTGTAGGACGCGGCTTGAGGGACCTTGTTTGGGAAGAGAAACGCAGTATTTTTACTTTAGCTCAAAGTCAGTTATTATTGGGGCTGTATTGAGTGATTGCGTACTGGCAATTGTGTACCGATACAAGTTACGAATACAATTATATCTTATTGTTGCAAATTTGGGTTATATATACTACACATTTATTTTTTTGCTAACATTAAATGTTGTTGCTGCAATTGGGCTTGTTATTTATTGTTTCCTATCATTGTATTCTGTAGTAACGAATTAAGTAAGTAATAAACTGCGGGTACGACTAACCAATCGACATCTGCGTTAATGGTAGTGTATTTTATTATTAAGTCGTTGGCGCCCTTTCAGGTCATTAACGTAGAGTTAATTAATATATTTAATTGAGCAAAGCAGAGAACCGCCCATCTTCGATTGAGGTTCCGGGAGGCTATCATTAACCAATTATTTACTTACTTAGTGTAGAGAATTTCCCTTGGAAATTATCATCAGGCGTCACACAGTCATTTGTAATGTACAAGTTACGAGAAAATAATACCAAATAAATAATACAGATAGATTTTATGAACAATTTTCTAAAATTGTTACTGTGTTATCGAACTTAGTCTTATGGATGATTAGTCTATTTCTTCAAACTAAATTTCAATCGTCGAGTGGTAGTTACAGTCTTACTTACTCAAAATGTAATTTTTGACGTATCACATCTGATAAATATTTGATGTAGGTACTGTAGATACGAATTACACATCAATAGGAATACTTTATTAATATAGATTTTAGAGAAAGTGTAGAGCAATCGCTTTTGTAATAAAAATGTTAGGTTCTCCTCCATCTACCGCCAAGACATAAACTTCCAATACTCGTGATAAATATTTTATGAATTTTGCACGTTGAGAGATAAACATTATTAAAAGTGATGCAATACTGAAGAAATGTATTATTTACGCTAACTTATAAAGAAAACATAACAAGTTTCCATTAAAAATTTCTGCTTGACTTCATAACTATTGCTGAATACGAGTGCACAAAAAGAAAGCGCAAAGTCTTCTTACAATTTCCAGCTGGTGTTTTTCATTTCTTTGGACCCCTCGCCTTTTAATCACATCTTAGGAGTAGTAAGACCTCCATACTTTAATATCAGGAAGATCCCTGGCGTAGGTTAAACGGGTAATCCCTTTCCGGCGTTTTGAAACGTCTGTTACTTTTAAATTCAAATTAGAGAAGACTTCTCAGTTTCGTCAAATTAGTGTTAGCGCCGAATTCTTTAAAATTAGGGAAATTTCATAGGTAGCGGGAGGCGGCCGGTTTTCTAAATAACGTTGGAAACAACGACGATCGCGATGAAAATGTTAATTTCGGCCTTTTAATTAAAATTTCAAGATATACTTGGTAGTCGTTATTATTTCGTTTCCTATATTTATGAAAATGTTACTTGAACCGAGCCCTAGCATTTAGTCTCTGGCGTCTTTGTTTTAGACATCGCATATCGCGTTTTTCCGCTTACTGAACGTAATTAAATATATATTAAGATGCATCAGGGTAATCACAGCCTCCCCTTAATCGCGTTACATCCGACAGAACTTCTCAATTACATAATATTACAGATTACGCCAAATTGTTGCTCGAAATTCCACGTCAGCAGATGCTGTTTATGTTGTTTAATGTTTACTTGTTTGTTCAGATGCCGCACTAATTGCTGAATTTACACGGAAAGCGTTCTCTTCAACTTGGTGCATGTTTCGAAAGTGGTAAATCTACATTGCAAATACTAATTATGAAAGTTTCTAAAGGTTCGCATTCAATGCTCAGCTCAAAATAATAATTAAAGTTTCTAACTTAATGTCCTTCTCAGCTTATCCACCAATTTAATGCTATGGAAGATTATTTCATTAGGCTAATGGTGCACCTTAAAATTGGACAGTGCAACTCATAGTATTTCAGTGGTATATAACGCGTATTATAATGCGTATTAAAACAACTACAAAGGCTAGTTTTATGTACCTACCTGAGTACAAAATAAAACTGATCATGTGGAATTTATTTCTTTCCTATACTTTTACATGAACTACAAAAGTAAAGCTAAACAATAAGATTCGAGCTTTGGCTTTTGAGTGAAACGAAAGGAAACCAAAAAAATGCTAACGTCATCCAAAGGTTTCTGTTGACGACAAAACGAAGGTGGGCTTTATAGAAATGATATTCTGAAAATATACACTATGTATTTTTTTAAATAAATAACATTGACCGTTCCAACAAACTTACCTTTAGTAAAAGATAAGAGTTACAAGATGTTTTCAAAAAACTGAAACTGGAAGGGAGCCCTGCGTTAAAAAAGCTTTGTTTGCTACAGCAGTGTCTACAAATGTTAATCTTACATAACATTTACGCTTCAAATACAAAAAGCAAAATGTTTTTTGAAAACATGGTTTACTGTTCCGCGCGTGCATCAGTCGTATTAGTATTTCTATGCTCTGTCAAAAATAACTATTTTTGAGAAAATGCTAATTCGAATAAATTTAATATTTTTAGAAGAATTCTTGCTATATGTTATGTATATAGAATAGCAAAAGATCTAACATCGTTTTTTTACGGAAAATGAGAAATATTAAACATCGGAAACAGCTACAATCATCAATCATTTTATATTCAAAACACAACAGACTGGAGATTGATAGTTTAGAAAAAAGAAACAGAACCTGCTTTCATGTATATTTTTATGAAAAAATACACACTACAAAATTTTGGCAAAAAAGATTTAGAATTAGCGAATAGAATTTTTCTGTAAAGTAACTCAAAATATGCTGATATTAACGTTTTCTAATATCCCTGTAGCTACATTAATAAGCTACCTTTCCACTTTCCTTTTTTAATAATTAGTAGCAAATACATGCAGAATTCAAAAAAATTAAAAAAATTCATTTTGATCTATGATGAAAGATTGCCAAAAATACGGGGAAATTAGTTTACTTTATCAACGTATGTTGAATTAACATAGTGAAATTTTTTCATCTTATTACAAACAACCATGTTTTAAGAACATAATGCACGCAATCCCATTCTCATGATTTATCTGACTTTCTTACAAACAATGTATTTATTTTAATCGTATACGAGGTCTAATCAAAATCTATCCAGAATACCTTTATTTAAAAAGAAATTACATGATTTATGAAATTAATATTTAATCGCCTTCAAAGTACTCTCCTTCCGAAGCCACATACTTAATCCAGCGTTGCTCCTACTGCTCGAAACATTTTTTAAATTCTTCTTCTGAAATAGCGAGCAGCAGCTTCGCCGTGTTCTGCTGTATCTCCTCAATGTCTTGAAATCTTTTTCCTTTAGAATTTGATTTTCGGGAATATAAAAACGTCGCTGGGAGCAAGGTCTGGCGAATAGGGTAACTAATGGACCTGTGGAATACGGTGCTTAGAAAGAAACTGCTGTACAAGTTGCGATGCGTGGGCAGGGACATTGTCATGATGCAATTGCTACTCGCCATTCTCATGCAATGTTACGTGCCAAACGAGCTTTTTCGTCGACCCGCAACAAGATAGATGGACAAGGCCTTCGGCTAAACTCATAGGAGTAGGGGTGGTTCACGAAAACCGCTTATGGGAAGGAAATTTTCCTACTTGTGTACAAGGCAGGTCAAAATCAGCGGGCGCCACCGTCCACATCACAGCATATTACCAATTCTCATGGAAGTCCGACAAGCCAGCAGCTTACGGGAATCGGACTCACCTTTATTGTGCCCCCTCCTGTATATAGAGCTTGCAAAGTTCATGCACACAAACATAAAAAATACACAAAAATAGAAAATATGGTAAATTTCAGGATAAATATCATTCTGCTTCTTTTAAATTACTGACACATGATACAAAAAATATAACGATTACACTGAAAATGGTAATATATTATATGATTAATTAATAAAGGGTTATTGAACGTTCAAACCAAGGCTCGCCTTCCCTGGGTTACGGCATTTAAATTCTTAAAACAAATAAACGCAGCCAGTGGCGTCTGAGTTTACAAAAAAAAAAATACAACTTATGATTACGCTTGACAGTTAACAGAAAATAAAATGACAATTGACGACTGAAGGTTGTTTTTTTGTTGCATCAAAAAAAAAGGTACAACACCTGAAACTGGCGAATGAAACCCGAAACAAGCTTTCACAACACAATTAACAATTTCTCCTACCTTAGTTTTGTTCGGTAGGGAGTAGAGAGAGGCCCAACTAGGTGTTCCAGAAATCTTCGGACAGCAGGAAAATTCGCAGGCACGCCCCTGAAGACTGGATCGAATGGCGACCACGTTAATGGTTAAGACTTCAATGCCTTTATCGCAACAGCGGCACAACCAGAGGGACAGGAAATGGGTTTGATATTAATACGCCAAAGGCGATCGGCAAATTCGTAATTAATTGCCTTCCAGGGTTAAAATTCCAGCATTTTTCTTTAATCCGACACTTGTCGATGGTTCTCTTCACCCCACGGTGAAAACAGCGATACGAAAGTCACGCGATGGACACAGATCGAAATCCAAGCCGTCCCTGCAGTATTTGATTATGGCGCTTGTCGCAAGCAACCGGGCCGAAGAAGATATTAAATTCGATTGAAGAAAGGACAAAACGCGAAACCCAAAACCTGGAAGATTTCATCATATTGCGAATTACGGTGCAAGAATTCTAGAACAATTTAACACGTAGGATCCCCTTCGAGGGTGGGTCATGCGCGAAGACAAAATATTAATCGGCATTTCTACATGATAGCAAAAAAAAAGGTCCACCAAAGCTGTATGTGGGAAATAATATTATAGTAATCGGCTTATGAGCGGCAATTAAAATTAAACTTTAATTCTCCCAAACGTCGTAGAACTTGGCAGTTATACTCCCTGTTGATTGTCTGTCCCGATAAAGCGTATTCATGATGCACAATTCCCTTGTAATCAAAAAAACAGTCAGCATTGTCGTAACATTGCTGCGGCTTTGTCGTGCTTTTTTAGGGCTGGGAGTCTTTGAGGTCTTCCACTGTGAAGATTGGGCCTCAGTTTCGGCATCATACCCATAAGCCCACGTTTCGCCGCCAGTTACGATTGTTTTTACATAGTTTTCGTCGATTTTGACGCACTCAAGCAACTCAGTAGCAGCTGAACACGGGCATGTTTTTGCTCAACTATGAGGAGTTTTGGAATAAATTTGGATGAGACGCACCTCATACCCATATAGTTTGTAAGAATTGACTGAACTGAACCGAAACTAATGTATATGCCTGAAGATAACTCACGAATAGTGATTCGGCGATCTTCCCGCACAGCTGTACGCACAGCTTCAATATGTTTTTCACTTTTGCTGGTTGTAGGTCTTCCAGAACGCGAATCACTCTCGGCACTTTTACGACCATTTTTTAGCGTTTATACTCGTACTACTCGTAAACTTGCGCACGGCTCATACAATCTTCACCATAGACTTTTTGTAACTGTAAATATGTATTTTTGCAAGTGTCTCCAAGTTTTTGGCAAAATCTGGTACAAATTCGTTGATCACTTTTTTTCGGCCATGATAAATGCGCCAAACAGTTACACATATGTCACCAAAAAACATTACTATGAAACAACCGACTGAGCAAGGCCAATGTGATTCACAGCAAGTGTGTAATAGATGCCAAGGTCACTTTATGCAAAAACACATCCCTCGGTGTTTAGTCATTGCAAACTTATGAAACCATTCTGGACACATACTATGTTTAGGTATATATATTTAACGGGCCAAAAAACTCATCTCCAGGGGAATTAAAACAACATGAGTAATTATTAACAATATTTCTTAATTCTAATTAGCTACAGGTAAATACAGATTTAGAATTTATTTTATTACCCGAACATTAATGGGAAGATTGTTTGCATGTCTCTAACCAAAGAATTATCGGGACGCCGAAACGTCAAAAAATGACGTAAAAATCTGCATAAAAATTTAGCCGGAGTCCCGCGCGCCCTCTTCGGGGATGCTAGAACCGGCCGTCGATGCACCGTACTTATACGAACAGATTGAGCTCACGACCGACCCGCTGCGATGACGTGGACACGTGCTGGACGTCAATTCGTATTTCGACTTAGGACGCCCCTGGCGGCCGAACGGTACGAGCTACGGAAAAGTGGCGTAAGGGAAAGTTGTTGTCCTCAACGAGGCTAACAACATATCCGGACCCCTAATCGCAAAATTTTCCGGGTGCCTTCTTTTTCCATAAACTTGTTATTTTCAATCATCAGTCATTTTTTTCTGCATGAATATTTTTTATGAAACTCGAGGATCAGACGCAGAATTAAAATATCTTTCAAATGAGGTATTACTCGATCCCTATTACCATTTAAAAAAATAGTTCATGATAGCGCCTAGCCGTCATTTTGAAAGTTATAAAATTTAGATATGAGCTACAAAGTAGTATTTACCTCCCATTAAAGCACACAAAAATTTTGTGGAGAAATATCAAGTCGTTCAAATAATTCAATAATGATACGACTTAGTGGACTTCACCTATCTAGAGTTGAAAAAAAATTTAGAACAGAAAACACAAATAACGTAAAAACTTGAAAATCTTGATTTAATTTGTTTCACTCGTAACCCGACGGCTCTTGCCGGGTTGGCTTCGCGATCGACCAAAATTGACTTCGCGATCGACCGGTCGATCGCGATCGACTTGTTGGCCACCCCTGCTCTAAAGGACTTCTGTGCTCGGGAGCACTGTACTTACGAGCACTTTTTAAAATCGGTGCTTAGTGCTTCGAGCACTTCACGAAAGGACTCAGTACTTAGTGAACCCAGAAAGTGTTTGCGAGCAAGGCTTAATTTTTACATGAAATTTGTGTACTGGTATTGATATATGAGTACAAAAACGCCTTTAAACATATGAACCCATGCTCAAATTAAAAAAAAAAATATTAGGATGAGGCTATTGTGATAAAAGCTGTTATTATGACAAAAAAATATGTAATTACATTAAATGTAATTTGCATCATATGTAATAATTGACAACTTTTTCAAAATAGTCTCCAATATTATCTATCTAAATTGTATTTAATTGGGGACGGTCCTTGCCCAACAGTGGGATGTTGCAGGCTAACAGAGAGAGAGAGAGAGAGAGAGAGATGTGAGCCATATATTTAACGAAGGGTTCAAATTCATACATATTGCCATGGGTTACGTATACATTTCTTGTAGAGACTAATCAGTGATTATTTTTTTATCACGACGAGCGTCTTATTTTAACGAGAGTTCTTCTATAAACTGGCATTTATACTTACATTGGTTAATTATTATTAAAAGCGTTTTTTTTTATAAAATGTCACCATTTTTAGTTTTACCCTCAAACTTTTTATTACAATCTTGTAACTACAAATTTAAAACTTAAATTTGAGAGGACAACTAAAAATAAACAAAAAGTATTTCAATGAACAGCTAGTTAAATTTATTGACATTTTCCTAAAATAAAAAAATATATACATTATTTTCCTATATTCTCATCCTAGGTCGTCTTTGTTGGGACCTCGGTGGAGTAGTGCGGAAACGCACTGCCCCTCGAGGTCACGCAAAATTCGGTCGAGGGTTCGAATCTCGACTGGGGCGACCGCGTTTTGATTAGTTAAGTTTAGGGTGCATGTTGCATGAATGGTTAGTGTGTAAGGGACCCTCGCACCCCCATGAAGTAATGCGAAAGCGGTTCCGAAGGGGGGGGACGGTAGTATGAATGAATGAGAAAAAAATGTCACTTAAACACTTAAATTCAATTGAGTTCTAGCCTCAATAGATACTTTTTATTTACATTTTTAAAAGTTCTTAGTGCTTGTGATCTGAAAGCACTTTTCAGAGTGCTTAGCAATCGCCAACACTTTACTGTTAACAGTACTTAGTGCTCGAACAATAAAAGTCCTTTTTTGAGTGCTTAGTGCTCGCGAGCACTTTGTGTCATCACTTGGCACAGCTCTGGGTATACGTATTGTGTTTCACATTAGCTGCAGTTTGTTTTCCAGCGTTTAGGAAGAGGGCCGTAAGTTCCTTGATAATTGTAGCTTGCCAGGTGGTTTTAGGAGCCCCATAATCTGGAAGTAATTTTTAACTTCGTAAATATATTGCTATGTTTTACATGATTTCTGCTTAATTCTAGAGTGTAGTTTTAAATATATTATATTATTGAAGTCCAATTATTGGACTTTCATTGCTGACTTAGTGATTAGCGATTTTTCAGAGGTATTCCTCAGAAAATGTTGCTTTGATAGATCAAGTTTTGTAGTTCCACTGCTGATGCCAACTTAATTGCCGAAATTTAAGTGTTTCAAATATCGTAGTGGTAAAGGATTTTTTAAATCTTCGTTTCAAAGCTCTTGTACGCGTTTAAAGTACAAATTTTATTATATTTTGCAATATAACATACATCTGATTGACGTATCTGACGTATTGATTATCAATTGCAATTGTTAATTATAATGTTTGCACTGTTAAAGTACAAATAAGTTAGTAGGTTCATTTACATTTATTTAGCATTGGAATGTAAATAATTGGCATCAATTACAGACCAATTTAATGTTGTGTATCAGGTTGTTAAAGTAACTACACAAACAGGAAAAAGTACATTTTTAAATTTTTCAGAAAATAAAAAGCTGTGTAAAAAATAGCTGGCAGTTGTACAAACAGGCTTCGCCGTCACAAAATATACAAACGTATATGAATTGCATATTGGTAATGAAAATATTGTATGAACCATTGCATATCAAGATTTAAATAACTGGCGAAATTATAACAATAAATTGGAAACATCCTTGAATTATGCCAGATTCAATACCTATTCAGTGTCCTGTTTGCATATATTATTCCTTAAAGCCCGTTATAACCCGTAGAGCTAAAAATCCTAAATTTTAAACTGTTAAACATGTAAATTCTGTTAAAAAACTCGGAGAATGCACACAAAAATATTTACCACGCAGCAAATGTAAATTCCCAGTTATGATAAGTTGGCTACTGTTTTAAATTCATTAGAAGTTCTAAATCCCTACAACCCATACTCCAGCTCTGATTATAACTTACAATCAGAGTTGGGTGAAACGCTCTGATCAATTCACCAAGCAACAAGCATTGGGTGAGAATGCTTTAATTAAAGCAACAATTATCAAATACCTAAATTTAAAAAAATGCTTGAGTTACTTTGTACAGTACCTACTTGAAAAATTAAAGCATCAATTACCAGGTAATGAAATTAAATTTAATCAGTACAAAGTAAGCTGTAAGATAAAAAATAAACATATTCAATTCCATGTACAGAATCTTTAATCTATAAAAAATTGTAGTATGAAACAAGAAGTGCTGTTCACTTTCAGTTACAATTAATAATGTACTGCTTATTACATTACTTACATAAATTTAAAAATAATCGAAGCACTTCAAAAATACTTTGCAGCCCTAAATACTTATACAAAGTATTTCAGATTACAAGTACCAAATACCTTCTTGTAAATGTAATTAAAGCACAGTGCTTGAAGTCCTAAAAGTGATTCAATCACTACTTTGAAGCACCTTGCTAAGTGTTTTACCCAACTCTGCTTACAATGTTGTTGTAGGTACATGATAATTCAAGGGTGGGAACATTTTTATATAAGGAAAAGTAGGTATGTTCGCCAATACCGTTAAAAGGCCTTTTAATCAAGTACCTTTTACAATATCTATAATATCTAATAAAATTATCTATAAATCTATATCTATAAAATTTACTGAAAAACGTCGGTGCTTCTGCACTAAAAAGTTTTCAAAGTAATGTTAACAATAAAATCCAACTAGTATCTCAACTATTATGGTTAATTTAATTAATCACGAATGGATGTTCCTTATTTATCTTTCAATTTTGAACAATCAAAACTGCGTACCATTACTGAAATTAGATATCGGTAACCTTTACGTAGGATAATTGCATTTTTAAATACTGTTTCCTGTTGGTTCATCTACTTGTATTGGGCATAGAGGTTGTCTCATCATACCACATCTAAACTATGGGATCTATCCAAAATTTAGTTTTCACCGATACTGCATTCGAAGAAAGTCAATAATTTCTCGAATTATTTACCAATTGTAAAATGGCGATCAAATAAATAAATTCACATTTAATGATTCTATGAATAGAAAATGGATAATTTTTGTAAGATTACATCTTTGTGTACAGCTACGAATGTGTTTGTGTTCACTCGCAATTAGTCAAACTTTAATGGAATAATATAGTTATCTCTATGTCTAAGCTAAATTTTAAAGTACCTTGTAGAATGTTATTATAATTTACCCACACTCATTTATTACAAACAAAATTGGCCATGTTTCAAACATTAAAACATTTAACAAATAGATCACAATAAATTGCCTAACAGGAAAGGAAGCATAGCAAATATTATTACAAGCTGTACTTTAAATACATTGTTTAAAAGTTGTTGTGGTGACAGAAATAATTTATTGCATTGCATTGAAAGCAAGTAAAAAACAAGAAGAAAGTAGAAAGTAGGCTATATTAAGAAATAAATAGTACTTAAGATAATATACCATTGCAACCAGCTGTCCATTGTGTTTCTCAGTTGATGATACAAAGTGATTTTTTAAAAAGTCAATTGCAGTAGCCTAGGGATTGTCTCGTCTATATTAAGCTTTAGAATCTGACAATATGAAAATCGTAACAGGAAGAAAGAAAACTTGACGAAAAACCTGTAATTTACTTACCTTAATAAATTACAAATCAGTTGCAACTAAATACTTGTTCATTTTCACATTTTGTTGGGCCAAAATTTTTATCTACCTGAACTATCACACAGTTTGACATACAGGTAAATGTCATTCAAAGCTCATTACAGCTGACTGCAGACGGAATAGCTTTTTTTCTAGACTTGCTACAATTGACTTTTTAAAAACTCACTTTGTATATATTTAATCGCCAGGAACGTTTGAATGGTCTTTGCGTTGAAACTATCCATAACAGTTTAAAATAAAAGGCAGTGGGTTTAAATTTAGGATTTCTCTAAAGAATCATGGACTTGTCAAAGGCTACTCCAACTCCCAACTACAACTAAGATATCACAAACACCCTGGAAAACGTATAAGCAAATTCTTATTTCACAAAATTTACAGTTTGGTAGTGAAATTCCAATTCTAGGGAGTTCGTTACAACTAGCCATAAACTGCGGTTTCAGAAACTGCACCATCGTGGTGTCAAGTTTCAAGGGATCGGGGAAGTATTATAGATTGCCTTCAATCATTTCCACGATTTCGATTTGACTGTAATCGATTCAAATTGCATATCAAGGATATAGCGGTCGCCCTTTCTTAACAATTTATAGATCTATCAGCGTTCATCTACAGCCCTCCTCTTAACAAACTTTGCCTGACCTGGAGCAAAATTGAATAGCAGCAAATAAATTAAAAGGGTACACAGTTTATTACGTCCACTATCGATCTGAAGCTTAATTATATTCTGTTAGCGACGTCAAAAGTGAGGCTATCGAGGTTCTAAAAATTAAAAGGCACTGGTGTTAAAAACGTTAATGAATTTCGCGTAATTGCAAAAGTGTTAATAAATTCTTGATTACTCAAAAGAAAATTGAGATTACCATTACTAGTTCTCATCCGCAGGGAGCTATTTGAAATGTCAATTGCAGAAGCTCACTCGGCAAATTTTAGTTTGTTTCTTCAGGGCTTCATCGTTCTAAGTTGGTGTTTAATGTTTATGTTGGGTTACAGTTTTTGCATGAAAATTTGCATATTGCGGCGCTGGAGCGCCTTTGCCTGTATTTATAACCGTTGCTGTGAGATGTGTTAGCGCTTGGCTTCGTGCTAATGAAATATGTTTTGCAATGAAATGCTGCACTTTCATGGCGGCGAAACTAAATTATAGCAGCAGCAATGTACATAAAACGATATTAATGCAGAAAGCAAATGCGTCCGAAGTCATAATATATTTGATCTCATTACGTTATTTATATAAATTATATAATTATATTTGTTTCAACAACCATTAATAAAATGGTAATTTACTATAACAGCTTTCAAAAAATGAAATAAATTCCGAAGACGTTTCCATTAGTAATGCAATTACTTTACTTACAAATTTTAAAAAGAATAATTACATACACTTGAACTAAATCTTTGAATATAAATGCTGGGATCATTATCATACCACATGTTATAAGAATATGCCAATAAACATTAATAAATGATAGCATAGTTCACTGCTCCAAGAAATTAAAGCACCACAACTAACAATCGCAATATTGTTTAAAGTATTGCATGTAATGAAGTACGTTTAATCATAGATAATGCTTAAAATTAAGTAAACCATATTTTAGCCAAATTAACAACAATCAACGCAATAATTAAAAAAATCAAAATTTGAAAACTGAAAAGTTGTAAGTTTACAGATTCAGTAGGCTGTGTTTCCGTCTCGAGTTGTTATGACAGTTTGACAACGACGGTCCATGCTTGAAATTAACACACTTAACTGCTCTTGTTCAAGATTATCCCACATTTCCACTAATGAATTCCCCAGGTCGTTAAGAGTTACAGGGGGTGGTTGAAGAGATCGTACTTGTCTTCCGAGAATGTCCCAGAAGTGCTCAATCGGATTCAAGTCGGGACTTCAGGCTGGTCATTGCATAATAGGAATACCAACGTCGTCTAGGTATTCTTGCACAATTCTGGCTGTGCGGGGCCAAGCGTTGTCGTGCATTAATTGGAAGTTGTCTGCGATGTATGGGGCTTATGACACAACATACTGTTCTAAGATATCAGTAATGTACCTTTGACTGTTTAAAGATCCGTTGGGGAAGATGGGTAGGTCTGTGCGGGTCATGAAACATATGCCTCCCCATACCATTATTGAGCCACCCCCAAATGTAGTCGAGGGGACAAAATTGCATTGAACATATCGTTCATTTGGACGTCTAAAAACTCGAATGCGCATATCACAACTCTCCAAACAAAATCTGGATTCATCTGTGAACAAAATGCGTCTCCAATCTTCATTTTCCCAATTCAAGTGGTTTCTAGCAAAATCCAATCTGTGTCTGCGGTGGTCTGCAGTCAACTGCGGGCCAGTCGCTTGTAATCTGACTCTCAGATTTGGCGTTGGCGAACGGTTTCAATGCTAACCTGCACATTATGTACTGCTGAAAGTGGTCTACCACGTGGTCGCCCTTGCCCTGGCCGCCTGTCATGTTCGTTAGTTTCTCTGAAACGCTGAATTACCCTATAAATGGTTCTGTGGTTCACCCCAAGCCTGACAGCGATAGCGTGGAAAGAATACCCTTCTTTAGACAAAGTGGGGGCTGTGACACACTCATCGCGACTAAAATTTCTTGAGATACGTTGTATTTTAAAAAAGACTGACCGTGCAATTGTTTGATGACAGCTACACGATTTGATACGTTTTCAAGTAAAACGAGACTGCAAGTAATTTGTAAATGTGCATGTAAAATTGATTAATATTTTATAACAAAGTTAAAGATGTAGAAACAGACCAAGAGTAACATGTATCTGTCAGGTTTGTATCAGACAATCATTCCATGCATTTGGTTGAAGTAGATAGCGTACTACGTTTCTTTTATCGCAACATTAATAATCGGTGCGTTAATTTCTTGGAGCAGTGTATATGGGACTTGCTATAGGTCTAAGTATGGTTTGTGTATTTCTAATTATTTTTTGAATAATCAAATGATATAAATGATTAAAATAAAATCCCCTGTATAATTTCTTTCGCAGGAATTACTTGTTATAGGCATTACAAAGGTATGAAACATAAAGGGTGTACTAAAAAATGAAATGTAGACGCGAATCTAGAGGATATTTGATTTTTTATACTATACTACTAACTATTCCAACAATTATGTTAGCATTCGTTGCTCATCTGCTTTTCCAGTGGCAAGTTTCTTGGCTATAGCTTGAATAGAGCACAAAAACGTTCTTAAAGTAACAGAATGTTTCGCACCTATTCTAGGGGAATATTTAACATAGACTAAACACGCCTTAAAATTTGTCTGCTCTTTGCGATTTTAAACACGAAATCTTGTTGATAAACCATCAACGCTTTTGTGTGATGTCAGCAGAATAGAAAAAGTGATGTAAAAAAATTCTTTACAAAAGTTCTGCATTAACGATAACTGAAATTACGTTACCATATTTAGGATAATAGATAAGCACCATTCTAAAATAATTTTGAGATTTTTTGAATATGAAAATGTATGCTTATGCAATTTCCATATTTTCAAGAAAAGTTTTCTGCTTTATGAAATCGCATCTTGCAATAATGTAGCTAAGGTTCTTTTCGGTGTTTTCCATTAATTCATGCTACCGTTCCCGCGCATTTCACTGTGACCTCGACTGACAGCGCATATTCGCACTGCTCCACCAAGGTCCCTATGTAGCTAAGGTTGGCTGCATTTGCTTGGGGCAATATGAAGTTTGTATATTTATATTTCAAGTACCAAGTACCACCCTGTATAAGTGCATGAAAAGTAATAAAGAAATCCCACATTATTGTTATATTAGCTTTTCACCCAACATTCTATTAAAACAACAGGATTACCATACATACGCTTTAGGTTATTGTAAGAAAACTTTATCATATAGAAAGACCTGCCTCATTTAATATGCACCGATGGAAAAATCGAGGATAACGTTTTCCAACAAATCTATAAAATAGGGATTGGAGAAAATAGCAAATTTTTCAGATGATCAAGCAAAACCTATTACATAAATAGGAAAACGGAGCTTCACTGATTTGACTGATTGACGAAGGAATTGAAGCAGACATACCAATATAACCGAATGCTCCAAGCTCCAAGCTCGAAGCTAAATAGAACAAGAATAATTAAATAAATGGAGCCCATTTTCTACATCTTAGTTGGGCGTTAGAAAAACACGCAAATAGCCTCGGAACTATAATTGCATTTTAGAAACAGGGAAAGAATGAGACATTTTAGCGGAGCAATGCAGATATTCTTCCAAGGATTTTGTGGGAATTTTCGTTTTGTTTCGCGCCAATTATCCTAAATTGCAGTCGTAGTTCTTTTTCTGTTAGGAGTAATTGAAACGAATTAAATTAAAGCACATTCAAGGTATTACATGCGCTAGCTGTCACGATTCAGTGGTGTCGTTCTGTGGAATTATAGACCATTTTTAATAGCTCGAAATATCTTTTTCATTACTCGCTCTTGTTTGATTCATTTTAAAATCCTCTTTAAAGATTAAAGTTATCAGCAAACAAAAGTTTAAAATCTAAAATGCGCAAATATTTAAAGTAGTCTCCTAAAATAAATGTAAATTCCACAAACATAAATAATTTTAGTAATTTGTAATACATGCCATCATTATGCCATACTTATAACGTTATAACTAATATAATTACTAATAATTCGACAGTAAATTTATACGTCCAAAACAGTATATTTTTACAGCATAACTTTCGGTTAATGAGCCCTCGTGAGCTTGAAATTGCAATAAATTTGTGTTGGAAAACTCTTCTAACCAGTTGGGATCGATACGTAATTTAATTAAAATGTCTCTTACTCCGTTAAAATTAGATATTTGCAACCTTTAAAGAAAATTGGCTAAAACGACTATAAGTGGAGCTTAAACATGACGAGCATTAATCGAATTTACATAAAACAAAAAGTTGAGCTCATATATCTTCACAGTAGGACTTTTGTGCGCATTCATGGTTTTATCTCTTCCGCGAAATAAAATTACTCTTTTTCAAATTATTCTCGCACTGCTGGAAAATTGTTAATTCTTTTCTTTACGTGGTCTCATTTTTACAAGCCTCTATTTCACACCAGAGACGTTTCACGTAATAACTTTTGTTGCTTACTTACATGTATTTACATACGCCACACTTCTTATAAGATAAATATACGGGGTGTTCTAGAAATACGTCAATACAGATGAATAGCAAGCTCATATGACCAAAATTACGGCAGTAAACCAATGAATAAATAATGAAGAACCAGTTAACGTCAAAATAGCGGTATCTTGGACAAAATTTTATTTATAAAAATTCTAATACAACATGAATACTAAATCAAAAGATCCACCTTTAAAGCAATTCTTAAAAACCTTTTTTTCCTTTCAGCAAAGGTAGAAGCGTATTAAAATCAGTACCAAGAGTAAAGAACTGCATAATAGAGAAATCAATTTTGATTTCTGGCTATCATTGACGTAAACATTTTCCTAATTTTTTTCCTTTGCCGATTATTATTTGCCTTTTTCACTTAATCCTTTCACAAACACAGTTTGGTGTTTATAGAGATCCTCCCAGTTATCAGTTCAGAAACATCATGTTCATGATCTTCTTCTTCTTCTTCCAGCTGAGGCTGGCGATCATCATAGCGTATTTCTCTCTATCTGTTGCGTTGTGGATTAGCGTTGTCGAGCTCTGTGATGTCCACTCTCTTGGGTTTTCAGCCAGGATTTCTTTCTCCTCCCAACTCCTCTTTTCCCTTCTATCTTCTCTTCTATTATGGTCTGTAACGCATTATATTCTCCGTGTTTCATCATATGACCAAAGTATTTTGCTCTTCTATTTATACCTAATTGTTTTCATCAATTGGGGTTCTGACCCGATTTTATCGATAACTGCTTCGTTAGTCATTCTCTGAATCCATGAGATTCTTAGTGTCCTTCTGTAAGTCCACATTTCGAATGCTTAAATTGTCTTAATTGCATCTTGCTTTAGGGTCCATGTTTCGCATCCATAAAGAAGTGTAGCCCAAATATAATATTTCAAAAGTCTTAGTCGTAGTGGTAATGAGATTTTTAAGTTCATTTTATTAAAAGCTCCTCTAGCTATTTCGATCCTTTGCCTAACTTCTTTATAATGTTCCATTTTGTTATTGATATTTCTTCCTAAATGTCTATAGCCTGTTACGTCGTCAATAATTTTACCGTTTATTCGTATATCTATACTATCATCGTTAAATCTGCTAAATAGCATGGTTTTTGTTTCTGTAATATTTATATATTCAGCCCCATGTTTTTGCTCTCTGCATATATTCTATTTATCAGGATTTGGAGGTCTTTTTTGTTGTCAGCGAAGACAATCGTATCGTCGGCGTATCTGATGTTGTTAAACACTATGCCATTGATCTTAATGCCTTCCTTCCTATTATTGAGTACTAATTGTATTATTCTTTCCGAATATAGATTAAACAGCAACGGTGATAAAATACACCCTTGTCGTACTCCCCTTCCTATTTCTATATCATCTGCGTTCTGTCCGTCTACATCAATTGTAGCTGATTGATGCCAATACAGATTTCCGATGAGAATTATATCCTTGCCATCCAAACCAACAGTGTTTAATTCTTGTATTAGTATATCGTGTCTAACTATGTCAAAGGCCTTTTCATAATCAATGTAGCAGGCGTATATATCCTTGTTGATATCCATACGTCTCTCTACCATTACTACTAGACTAAGTATGGCTTCTCAGGTATCCATTCCTTTTCTAAATCTGTATTGTGAGTTACTTAGATATTCTTCACATATTGCCTGATCCGGTGATATATTATTCGGAGGAAAACCTTTAGTGTATGGCTCTTCAGGCTAAATGTTCTGAAGTCCCTGCATTTATTTGCTTTAGGTTTTTTAGGTATTTTTCCACATTCGTATATAGTATTGTTAAAGAGAATTGTCAGTTTTGTTATTGTTTCATCGTCTAGATATTTGAGGTATTCGATTGTTATTTCGTCATCACCGGCTGCCTTGCCTGTCATTTTGATAGCATGTTCTACTTCAGATTTAAGGGTATTAGGCTCTTCAGTTGATGTTATATTAAGATGTTCTTCACTTCTGTTGTCTTGAAAGAATTCTTCAATATATGACTTCCATATTTGTTTCTTTTCTTCTGGACATACTACTATTTTGTTTCGTTCATTAATTATGTTGACTGTGGTCCTCCTTCTATTTTTTCCTGTCATCTCTTTCACCTTTTTATAGAAGTTAAGGTTATCGTGTTTTGTATCCAATTCCTCTATCGTATCACATTGTTCATTTAGCCATTTTTCTTTTGCTATTTTTATCTCTGCTTAAATCTTTTTATTTTACTATTATATTTTACGGTGTTTTTGTTTTTCTGATTTCTTCGTTTTTCCATTACCTTTAAAATCTCTTCTGTCATCCACTCTTTTCTTTTTGGAGGTATTACTTTTCCTATCACTTGATCTCCTGTTTTAATTAACGCATTTTTGATGTTCATCCATAACTGATTATTTTCTTCCGAATTCATATTTTCTTGTATGTGTACGTCTTTCAGTTGGTTTTCTACCTCCATCTTATATTTGTTCTTTATTTTTTCATTTTCCACTCTTTCCCAGTTTATTTGAGCTCTTCTTTTCGATTTTTCAACTTTCTTCAAGTTAGCTCTTATTGCTGCTACTACTGGATTATGAACTGAGTTGATATCTGCTCCAGGATACGTTTTTGTACTCAAGACACTGTTTTCGAAACGCTTGTTTATCATTATATAGTCGATTTGGTTTCTAACAATTCGATGTTGATTATCTTGTGGAGATTTCCAGGTGTATAATCTTCTTTTAGGCAGTTCATACCAGGTATTTGATATTGTTAAATCTGTCTCCTAACAGAATTCAACTAGTCGAGATCCTTGTTCATTACGATCTCCTAGTCCAAATTTACCTACTATGTCTGAGACCTGTCCTTTGCCCACTTTCGCGTTATAATCTCCCATTATTATATTAATTTCATGTTTCTTTGTTATTTTGTGTACCTTTTTGATGTCTTCATAAAATTTCTTTATTTCTTCACCCGACTTGTCTGCTGTTGGAGTATATACCTCGATAATATTAACATTAACTGGATGTCCTTTAAGCTGCAGCTTCATAACTCTATCTAATTGTGGTACGAAGCTTGTTACATAACTAGATATCTCTCTGTTTATGAGTATCCCCACCCCATATTGATTACTTTCTTCTTTTCCTGAATAATATAAAGTGTAATCTTGATATGTTTTGTTATTTCCATTACCGTTCCATCTTACTTCACTTATATCGAGAACATCAACTTGAAGTCTGCTCATTTCTTTCACCACATTTGCTAATTTTCCCGCCTTGTAAAGGCTTCGTACATTTCATGTACCAATTTTCAGATCACTTTTCAATAAAGATACGATGGTGAATTAATATATTCATGGCTTTAGTAAGGAAAATATCACGTAAATTATTCGCACGCGTTAATTTAATTCTGAGTTAGAGATTGTTTGCTATAAATGTTAATTTTTGTGCAATTTACAAATAAATATGTGTTTAGCATTAGCATGTTCTATAACAGAAATGTTCCAATCGTCCTTGGCACGCAAAATGTTTAACTTTCAGTAACATCTTCATACTCAGTGCTTGTGATTCAGAAAATCACTAATATGTATTATAAAAGTTAAAGGGTAGGTCTTCTTTATAGGGATCTAGATGGGGCAGTGCAAACAAGCGCTGTCAATTGAGGTCACAGTGAATTACGGCCGATCGGCTGGGGTATTCGAATCCCGGCTGAGGCGACCGCATTGCACTTAGTTAAGTTTAGGGTGCGTATTGCATGAATGGCTAGTATGTAAGGGACGTTCACATCCCCATGAAGTAATGCGAAAGCGGTTTCGGGGTGGAACGGGCGTGTGAATGTAACAAAAAGTCTTTTTTTAGTATTTGGCACAATACTTGATAGTATAGTATAGGATAGTAAAGGTATCTACAACAACACTTTTAAATGTTTGTAATTTAATGATCAATCTATATCATTCTTATTTGAAACAATATAAACCCACTTTTAAATACAACGTTTCTCCTAATTTGTGTAAAAATACAATCACATTATTTTAAAAGCGTTGACACCTTTATTTCTTATATTAAATAATTTTGTATAGAATACTTCTTCTGATTAGTTAATAAATGACTCACACTCAAGAACAGTATTTTGCATAATTATAAAATACAGTTTTTATAATGTTTTGCGTATTATTTCTTTGCTATGGTATAGTAAGAATAGTAATATAAATATGTGACATTGGAAGAGACCCTGTTAGACAACAACATTAAAATACTTCAAATGAGGCCCAGTCAGTACTTTGACTTCCTGTTGTTTAAAAATACAGGTTCAAGACTGAAAGCTAACGTATAGTATCTTTAAACACATTTTGAGAAAATTGCTAAATTTTTAAAATTAATTGCGTATTTGCTTATCTTTCTTACGTCTGGCTATTTCCGATACCAGGAGCAATCACGCCAGGGAGTGGTCCCACCACAGCTGGAAATTTTACTACTTTCCTGACAAGAAGAATTTTTTGACGTGCTCAGTACTTACACACGTCATATCCTATTTTACTTCCCCTGCAAAAAGAAGGGCCTTATTAACGTTTGTACAATTTAGGAAAACCATTGACCTGACGGCAGCCTCTATCGAAGCTGGATCACCTGTTCGAAGTGATACATACACCGGCACCGACTCTTGATATTTGTTGTCCAGTAAACTAATGCTGATATTACACGAACACGGTAGATCTTCTTGTTTGATAATAGCGAATATGTCACTGCTGGTTCATCACTTCATATGAATACAAACTATAAAATTCAAACGTGTAGTGCTGCTGCACATTCGACGTTCGTGTCTTAATAACATAGAAAGGAAAATATTGTTTTCAACTTAACTCGTAAGAAAACAAGAAATATTTTCAGCAATAAAGCGGTACAGGAATGTGGTGCGGCAGTAAACGGAAGCCACAGTCTGAAGTATGTGACCACTATATTGTTTCGCGGTGTCCCGCACAACTCCGGAAATAATGACAAGAACCGGAAGGCAGCGCCGAACTTTCCATAATGTATGAGCCCGATACGGGAAACTCTGCTCCTGAAACTGCATTATGTGCAGTTTGCCGAAAAACAAACGTTGCTTTAAAGCGTTTCCCGTGTTCGGAGTACGTGATGAGGTGCATCGGATTTTAGCCAATACTACGTTCCAACTAAAGTGTTTTGGAGTAGCGAATCCGAACGCTGTTAATATGGTTTGGCCAAGTCCGCTCTGTCGCAAAGATCCATTTTCTGATAATTCCTATAAATTATTTATTACAGGGAGATATCGCTTTTTAGGTACGCAGGTATATTGTAAATAGATGGAACTCCGTATAAATCTTGGGACCGCAAGAAATGAACGTATATGTATATCGAGTCGAATTTTTTAATATGAAACGTGGAACCGATACAGTATAGAAGCAGTATCATGTAATAAAATACAAAATACAATTTATTCGATTTATAAGAAAACAACTTAACTTCAATATAGTCCTTAAAATCTTAATTCTTAAAATTTTCCTCCTATTCGAGTTTGTGATACTTTCGGATAGCCATGCGCACTTTAGATCTCTCTAAAGTCCATCGAAAATGATCAAAGATAAAGAATACCTTAAAGAGTGATTAAACACCCTGCATAACTATATTATAATATAGGTCAGCTTGATAGCTTAAAAATCAATAAAAAAGGCTTAGGTTTCGTTTACATCAATTACACCGGCAAATGCTCACCAAAAAGCGACGATACAAATGTGACTAAGAAAAAGTAAATCGTCGAAAAGGCACTTAGGATGGTTTCGGCTATTTGTTGAAAATACCAGGACTAATATCGAATATATTTTGAGCTATTTAAGAAAATGAAGTAATCTATAACAAATAGTGAATACATTTATTTGAATTCATATTGCCTGAAATATAGTAGCCTATCACATGAGTTGTTTTATATCTTTCTTTTCGCCAGGAACATTCTGCTCTAGAACAGATACACAGAGTTGTAGATGTAATAGAGAACTACCTTGAAGAACGAAGATATTGTGCTGCGGTATTCCTTGATGTCAGCCAGGCCTTCGACCGTGTCTGGCATCCTGGCCTACTATACAAAATCAAACAATCCCTGCCACACCAGTACTACCTTCTATTTAACTCATATCTCAATGAGAGGTATTATCAGGTCAAGCACGGCGAAAGCCAGTCTGATCTATACCCAATAAAGGCAGGCGTTCCTCAGGGTAGCGTTCTAGGACCAACCCTATACCAGATATTCACAGCTGATCTACCACACAATGATAATACAACGACGGCCACTTTTGCGGACGATACCGCGAAATTAGTTTCTCACCAGGATCCAACACAAGCATCGGCAATACTACAAAGTAGTCTGGACAACATCCAAAAATGGCTACATAGGTGGCGAATACAAATAAATGAAAATAAATCTACAGCTATCACGTTTACGACGAAACACAATTCTACTCCTCCAGTTACACTAAATGGTATACAAATTCCCACCAAAGATGAAGTAAAATACCTCGGCATAAACCTAGACAGGCGTTTAACATGGAAAACCCATATCACAAAAAAAAGAAAGCAACTGGACGCAATGGTGAAAAAGATGTACTGGCTCATAGGGAAAAACTCCAAGTTATCGCTAGAAAACAAAGTGCTAGTGTACAAGACAGTTTTGGTCCCAGTGTGGGCGTACGGCATACATCTATGGGGAAGTGCAAAAACATCCAATATTGAAATCCTACAAAGATTTCAAAGCAAAACTCTTCGAGCAATCACCAACGCTGAATGGTTCATTAGCAATAAAACACTCCATGAGGATCTAAAAATTCCATGGATCAGTGAAGAAATCAAAAGACGTACAACCTCCTATGTCAAACGAATACACAATCACCCCAATGTGTTAGTGCTCAACTTACTAGACAATGCCAATACCACTCGTAGATTAAAAAGACTTAAAACTTTAGACCTTACTGAATAATAATTGTTATTTTAGTATATCAGGGAATTGCCAGTGGGCGTCACTCCCTCCTCATGTCAATGTAATTTAGTTTAGTATTAAGTATCATATCACATTTGCTTGTTAGCCATAGGGCTAGTTGTAAATTAAGCATATTATTATCAGTGCTGTGCGGTATTCGAGTACAAGTACTCAATGGCCTGTACTCAAGTACTTTTAGGGTACTCGATACTCAGTCCACGAATACTTTTATGTTAATGAACTTGTACTCGTACTCAACACTGTACTCAAAGTACATTATTGTACTCGAGTACTTTTACCTGTACTTGCTTCATTTAGCTGAGTTTGTTGCATACACCAAGTACAAAGAAGAAAAGCAGAAGGAAAAACAAAAGCAGCTAAAGACTCGCAAGTGCAGTCTTTACAAAACTCATCATCGCCTCTAATAAACCCATTACGACAAACAAAATTATCATCGGCAAAATGTAAAACTAGTATAACGCAAAGTCAGTTTAATAAGAGGATAATTGGGTTCGATATAAATAGTGTTTCTGCTGTGTCCATTATTTACCGTTCCGATGTGATCTTAAAGTAATGGGTCGTAAATCCGCAATGAATACTTACTATTCACAAAATATTTAAAGCTGACCAGGAAAATCTGAAACTTCAAATTAGCAAACAAAATTATGTTTGTTCAACTATTGACACATGGTCATCCAAACGACGACGCTTTATAGGAGTGACACTACATTGGTTAAATGACGATTTTCAACGTGTGTCTATTGCCCTTGCATGTCAAAGATTTCGTGGGACCCATAATTATAAAAACCTAGCAGAAATGTTAGACTGTATATTTTTCAAATATGGAATAAAGCCCAATCAAATCATTGCAACCATTTCAGATAACGGAAGCAACTTTGTATAGGCTTTCAAAGAATATACACTTGAAGAAGACTGTACTCGAGCCAGTTCTGAATTGGAAGAAAACTTATCATTTAATGGAAGCGATGAAGAAGAAGAATCTGATAGTTTTGATGTTGACGGAGCTACTGCTAACGATATTGAATTTTTAAATACCTATTCCAGACATTGAATCCTTAGAAACAGAATCTTTGATCAAGTTACCGAAGCATTTTCATTGTGCCAGTCAAACCTTACATTTAATTGCAACATCTGACTATACTAAAGCTATTTCTTCAAATGTAGCAGTGCGCAGTAAATATACGGCTGCTATAAACAAGTGTCGTCAGCTGTGGGTAAAGGCGGGTAGACCAGGGACTTCAGAACTTATAGTAGAAATTTTGGGTCATACTTTAACTTCTCCAGGTATAACATGATGCAACTCGTATTTCGACTCTATTTCTAAAATTTTGAGTAAAAACACAAAACCTAAATTGATTTCTCTTAATCTCAGACTGGGTCTTCCGAATTTCAAGGAAACTGAGTCACAGTTGTTGGAAGATTATTGTCGAATAATGAGACCTTTAGCGGAAGCTATAGATATACTACAAGGTGAAAAGAATACCTCTTATGGCTTCTTACTTCCAATCCTGATTTCTCTGTTGGTAAAATGGCAAAAACTGGAGACTGAACTTCAAGACTCTAGAAACTTTCTGCACATTTAATTTTAGATGCTTGTGTAAAGGGCATACAAGAACGGTTTTCCATTTATTTCCGTTTAGAATCGGAAGAAGCGATAATAGCTGGTGACACCAATTCAATGACAATTGATTCCATGAAACAAATAATTATTTTATCTGGGAACCAAATGCTGGATTTGGAGCTTGAGAATTCGGACACGGGAGACTCTCACATCATCGACAGCCTTTCCGTCCCACTGCTGGGCATCGGCCTCTTCTCTGCCACGTGTTTCTCAGCGCTGAGGTAGAAACATGGGGGACCTACAGTTTAACGTCGAATCCGAACGACAGAAATTCCAGAAAAGGTTTTTAGCATTAAGATCCCACTGTTGCAGCCGAATTGGGAAATTGTGTGTGGTGGGTTGCAGACAAGATTTTTATAAATATGCGTAGTTCTGCTTAGGTTTCGAACCCAAGCAAGAATCGACGTTTTATTCAGAAAGCGACCGCTCTACCAACTGAGCTACCACCACGCACGGGAGACTCTGGGGACAGTGAAATAAAAGATGACGATTTTTATTTCGATGAACATAATCAATGTGCGATGCCAGTACCAGGGACTAGTAACAACCAGAACCAGAATAATATAAGTATACCAAAATAAAAAACAAACTCAATTTCTTGATAAAAAAAAAACTCAAAAATTGAACTGGCACTTCTTCACTATTTGGATGACAAGAGGACGAACACAACAGTTCTCGAAGAATATCCAAATATGAAAAAACTGTTCAAGCGATATAATACGTTTTTACCGTGGTCTGCTCCAGTGGAACGCTTGCTTTCATTCCCAAGAATGGTAAACACACCACGTCGACACTCCCTAACAGCTAATTGATGAAAATTTTGAAAAGTTAGTTATTTTAACAGCCAACAAAATAAATCTTTAAAATTAATGATCAAATTTTTTTTAATAAACAGCTTCTTATTAATAATATTATGGATATTTGTATGGATATTTTTCTTAATTTTATGGTCTACGTCCTTAAAAATCAGTAATTGTAAAAGCTGATATAATATAGGGTATAGGTATGTACTTTTAAAATAAGTTGTATTATTTTTGGAAAAAGGAATATTGAGACCTGCATTTTGTGACTGAATAAAATCTAATAAAAAGTGGTATATTTAGCTTGATTTTGTGCCTATAAATACTATTCGGACAAAATATAGTGAAAAACAGCTCAAAATAGAATAGCTACGTATAGTAATGATATTTTTCAATCAATTTGACAAAATGTTCTCCAATTTTCATTTTTTGAAATATGCATATGTATGCGTAACCCGCGAATTTCGAAAGATTTTTCCTGTTTTTTTTTAATTTCATACACGCGTACTTGTACTCTGTACTCAGTAAAATGTATTTAAGTACATATCATGAGTACTTGTACTCAGTACTCGAGTACATTTGGTGCAGAGTACTCGTACTCTGTACTTGAATACTTTTTATTTGTACTCGGAACAGCTCTGATTATTATAATAAAAAAAAAATATATCTTTCTTTGTTCGCTTTTTTGTGTATTTCGTTTTTTGCTGATTTTACGCGGTACACCTTTTGTCCGGTAACTTTCACTTTGACTTTACCACCTGTTAATCTATAAAGTTCATACCTCACCTTCAAAATGTTAATAAAAAGTTTAAATTTTTATGTTGTCTGAATTGAATTGAATTGAAATGAAATATGTTTCGACGATTTTATAATAATCGTCATCTCACTGGCCGTTGATCTTCCAGAATATGCAATCGCTCTTGAAGGCGAATCGTAGATTGCGTATAGCTTAACTTAGTTTATGGTTCACGTTTGGGTTTCCCATTACTATGAAACGATGCAAAAAATACAACACACCTAACTAATAGAGATATATACAATAACTTTACTTCTTATTTTGACAAAAAGCTCATCATATTTTTATGATGTCTTTTTATAAAAAAAATATACAATGAGATAGTAGTATAACAAACACGTTCTGGAAAAGGTTCAACATCGTATTTACCGCGAAATTCGCAGATTAAGAAGAGAGATGGCTAGAGAAAATTGGGATAACAACATATCCTAGTGTGAAACCTAAAACGATCGGGTATGCTGACGGGAGAAATAATCTATAACAAATAAACAGCTTTTGTAGATAATAATCTTAGCAGTGCACTGTATTCTCGAAATAAACTTTCTTAATTAAAAAAAAATAGGTAGCTAAGAACGAATTGAATACAGGACACTTGTTAACCACACGCGGATGTAGTAAACAAATGTCGATATTTTTAAGATGGTCTGTAGACAAACCGACTGAAGATATTACGAAATTTTGCTACCCAGCAACAGTCCATGAGGTAATAAACGAACTCTACCACTAACTTAAAGACCGGCTTTAGGTTATAATTTTTAATGTTTCAAAATGATTGCCAACATTCATCCGGGGTAGAAAACTAGAAACGTTCCGGTATCCTGTAAAAATCAGTTATATATAATCAGGAAAATAATTTTCTCAAATTAATCTAAATAAGTACACTAAAACATACATAATTATAAATATAAACAATAATATATATATATATTAATAAAAGCAACGTGCATTAGAAAATATTTTCCAATGATGATTCCTTTTATTTTAGCTACCGTAGGAATAGTATCTGTGGATTAATTATTTTGTATTTTCTATACACTTGTATCTGTCAATAGAGCTGTTCTTCTAAACGTTGCGGTTACAATCATCTGCCTTGCCTTTTCAAGAACTGGGATTGGTTTGTCGCGAAGGGGTACTGTTAGGTAGAATTGAAAATTAGAGCAGTCAGTAAGTCAGATCTTGGGTTCTTAGGCGGGTGCAAAGTTCACGCGTTCGGGATAAGAAAATAATATGTGTGGCTTAATTTATGGTTGCATGCAATGAAGTGGTGTTTATCTATTTATTTCATACTTGTAAGGTGGTGTAGATGAGCTTCTGGTATGTACTGTTGTAGTTGTTGCATGAATCTATGGATAAGGCTGAGTGACTGAAACGTATGGTATTTCGCTAGGGGGGGTTTGCTAATTCGCCAAGGTGCCTGGAGGTTTTGCACCCGCGCAGGATTCCGTATAGAGCTGCTTAATATTTGGCGAATTGGGGATCTGGTTGACCTGGTTGACTGAGAATAGTAGCCAGTCATCTCTGCATTGCACTTTGCGGAGTGGCCTACCTAGGTCAAACATCAGATGACATCTACTGAAGATGGTCCTATCAAGGTCACCCCACTCCGAACAAGCATTACCAGAGATGGCCCTGCCGTGATGCCATAGATGTAGTAGCAAATGTAGAAACCACAATGTTAATGTAGTAACATATTGTTGCTTGGGTGTTCCACGCCTTGCTGGTGTGTGCTGAAATGGGGCTCGACTGTTTGTGTGTTTACTTTACGAGTGCACCGCGTACACGTCTGAAGCTATAAGATCCCGAATTCCTGAAAATTTAACCTTGATGAGAACACAACCGATTTTTGGACCCTATCAGTGAGCGTTCTGTTATTTATTATTTTCAGTTTGTAAAAATTCCCACAGCTCGTACCGACGAGAAACTTCTTACGTTACTTTGATGCCTATAGTTTTTCTTTTTCGATTTATAGTTCATCTACCGAAGCCAGTTGTTTAAAATCAACAGCACCGGTTATGTCTTCAATCTGTAAATACTTCTGCAACTTCAACAATAGCAATGAATACTTGTATGCGGATGATTACTGTATTTCTTAGCTAATTCAAATTTCCCACAAAGTTTGGTGACTGGAATCTGGCTCTCTACTAAAATTTTTATGATCCTAATGTGTTTACAACTGTAGAGGTGTTGTAACAAATATTCTAGAAAGCAGCTTCGTATCTACTGGAAACACCATATTTATCAAAGATAGTAACTTGAATGAGCTTCAAGGTTAGGTACTTATTAATAAAAAATTTCGTTATAAGAGGTATTCGTTGTAATGAATTTCTGCAATTTTATTACGTTGACAGAACAAGTCGTCCCCTAAAAAGTATGCTACTCCATATTGGAGTTGTTTACAAACGTTTTCATACAGCTAGGCATCTTGTTGATAAGATTATATACTTCTATTTAGATTTTTTAAAATAATATTTAAGTACTTTACTCTGTGTACTTGTCTGCTTACATCACCGTTATTTTTAAAATTGTGGATTTTACAAATGATCTGTAATAGCACATTCAATAAGCGTTCTCACATTTACGTTTAGAAAGTGCTTCTGCCTCTCAAAAGCATGGACATTCTTATAAATACTTTATGTTCGATTCAGAAAAATTATTTTATAATAACCCTTACGGATACTTCTCTCTTAAAATGCATTTTGTGCCTTTCCGAAAAGTATAAAGCTAACCTTAGTTGCGTTCTTCTGCCTTCTAATCTATGTTTGGTAATTTATTGGGAATATTAGGAAGGAGATTCAGCTCAAACATAAATACATACGATACTTACAATTTACAAGTAGCTAGAAATTCTTAACCACAGAAAATCCCGTTTTTTAATTAATAATAATAAACAGGAAATTTAAAACCTAAATGTCGCCTAGAACGCCTCATCATATGGAGGTAATATGCAGCAAAACCAGGATTACTGTTAACTGCTTGTGAATCAATATAATCCGTTTCGCAAGGCATTACAGTTTGCATCTTCAGGGTCTTCAGAATAACGAATTCAAATCCCACTTGCGGATATATTTAAACCCTTTTTAGCTAGGTACAACGGTGAGATTGATTGTGTTCTCGAAATTTTAGAGGGCAAATCACTAGCACCCAGCATTTACTAAGCCTAAACCCGTAAGTTGCATTAATGTGCTGTGAGGTACACAACATGAGCGCCGAAATTTTAAAACAATTAGACGATCTTCGAAACCAACTTCATTAACCTTCCTAATACTAGGTAAAATTACACTCATATAATACCAAGTGGGGATCATGTGTACCCCGTTTTATTTTCCCTTTAAATTGATCTCTTTAATATTATTTTATAATTTACTGTTACCGACTATAATGTCTAGATTGCGATTAAATTTGTTACAATATATTTTCAAAAATTGTATACAGTGTGTCGCATTTAAGATGAAGACACCCCCATATTTTCTCTATTTGATGGAATACAGATTTGAATTTTTGCACAGTCGTACAGGTTGATGCCTCACATTTTTTAAGATACTCAACTAAAATCTGAACTTTAAACTCGGCCTACTACGAATTCACAAACAGGGCCAATTCTAGATATTTTGCTTCGCGTTATAGATATCGAAAAAAATTATTAGAAAAAGTTGTTCAGAATATTATTCTAACCCCATATACCGAGTTTCATGACAAAATTGCCATGGAAAGTAAAAACTTGACACATTGTCAATTTAATAGTGTCATGTATTCAAGTATTTCAGTAAAATAAATAGCACTTAAAACGGAATAAATATTTTATACTTATGGGAAAACAATTTTTGGTAATTGATTAAATTTAGGAAAATGTATACAACAATAATTTTCATAAAAACAAGTAATTAACTATCAAATATGATCTCTCTCAGCTAGTCCTCCGTCTATTCGAATACATTTTTCAATTCTTTTACGATTCTGTTTAGCTACTCCTCTAAGTTCCGGGATGCTGATTTCTTGACAGGTTAGCCTTACTCTGGCACAAAGTTCATCTCGATTTCTGGGCCTTGCTTTATAAACTTTATTTTTTACCATTCTCCAACAATAAAAATAGAGGGGTGTAATATCGGGAGACCTCGGAGGCCACAGTTCAAAAAGACCGTTTCTTCCTATCCAGCGCATAGGACATTTTTTGTTGAACCATTGACAAACAATCTTTGAATTGTGCATAGATGAACCATCTAGCTGCAAATACATATCCTGTCGTACATTAAGAGGAAGATTTTCAATTGCATCCCAAAATTCCACATCAAAGAAGTTAACTAAACGACCAGTATTCAATGATTCATTAATAAAGGACCAATTATTCGGTCTCCTAAAATCCCACACCAGGCATTGACTTTCTGGGAGTATTGGTCTTTACAATTTATAACCCAGTGAGGATTATCTCTGGCCCAATATCTACAGTTTTGAGAAGATACAACCCCATTAGTGGTGAATGCAGCCTCATCAGTAAACATAATCTTTTTCAGAAAATGTCTGACATTTAAAAAATTACCTTGGACCCAATAACAATAGTCTAATCTTTTATTATCGTCACCTTCTTTCAAAATAATTATTCCTTTTAAGTGCTATACTGAAATATTTGAATACATGACACTATTAAATTGACAATGTGTCAAGTTTTTACTTTCCATGGCACACTAAATATCAAATTAAAAAATAACTTGTAATTATTTTGTGTATAGACCAAAATAATGAAAAAATTAAAAATGCGAATTTTGTCATGAAAATCGATATATGGGGTTAGAATAATATTCTGAATAACTTTTTCTAATAAGTTTTTTCGATATCTCTAACGCGAAGCAAAATATGGAGAATTGACCCTGTTTGTGAATTCGTATTAGGCCGAGTTTAAATTTCAGATTTTAGTTGAGTATCTTAAAAAATGTGAGGCATCAACCTGTACGACTGTGCAAAAATTCATATCTGTATTCCTTCAAATAGCGAAAATATTAGGGTGTCTTCACCTTAAATGCGACACACTGTATATTAAAAAAATTATACACACCTTTTCCAACTTATTGACAACTATTGCACAAAAACTAATTTGTACAATGGTCTAACCAAACAGAACGATTATATTTGACACAGCTATTGCTCGACTTTCTATCCTTTCCTCTAGTGCAGATACAACACCTTCCAGGGTCATTATTTGGAGGATCTTTCGCGCTTGCGTTTGAATGCTCTGGAAAAACGTCCAATATGTTAGCTTTAATATTCCTGGGCTATTTTGTTCCCAACTGATATCTTCTTGACCCATGTTCTTTCACTAAACTTTTACCTAGTAAAAACAGAAACCTTCTCCTTTTGTCCAAGTAGCAGATTTTTTTTCCTCCTTTCCCTTTATGTCCCATAGAAGGATTTATGGCTGCGATGTCCAAGATATGACCAAAGATAACCATTGGCCACCGATTAGAACTGCAAATTACAGTATGCTGTTTTGCCATCTTATCGGTCGTATCAACTATGTCCTTGGTATTGTTATAATGCAGTACAATATCAGGCTTATAACTATAATCCTTTCCAGCAACTGCGTCATCAAAATGTTCCGTGGGTAAAAGAACTACCGCTTTATATGTCTTTGGTACGTATGAGACCAAAGTATGTTTTTCGGTGAATGCAAACATTCTAGATTTTTCAGGCTTATTTCGGAAGGGTAAAAGTTCCTTTGGAGGAAATGCTTTATTTTTACGAACCGTCCCACAGAGAGACAAGTTCTGTTGTAATAACTTGTCAGCCAATGAAAGGCTCGTAAAAACGTTGTCACACGTCAAGTTAAATCAAGAACAACTCGTTGCCCTGATATTTCTCGGCCCCATTTCCAATTTTTCCTAAATAAACTTGCATGTTCACGGTGAATGCATTTGGGGAGTCCGCTAAAGCCCAAATTTTAATGCCGTATTTATCTGGCTTGTTCTTCATACAGACTCTGAATGAACAACGTCGTCGGAATGGCACTAACTGTTCGTCTACTGTCAGATGTGAAGCAGGATCATAAAGCGTTGTGCATTGCTATATGAACTTATCAAATATATCACGGATTGGGACTAATTTGTCGTTGACATTTCCTTCTTCTCGAGTCTCGAAATTATCAAATCTCATATATCCTGTCAAAAGTTGAAACCTGGTTCGATACATGGTAGCAGGAGTAATTGGTGGAAGAAAAAATTTATCCGGACACCACAAAAAACACACCGGCTCATTGGGGTCTTTATGGCGCCAAAAATTATAATTAAACCAATGTAGGTATGCCCTAATTTCAATCGGCTCAGTATTTTTTCATGTTCGAAATTTTATCGGATTCTCATTGTTCCAAATTCTAATTGCCTCTTTTGCCTTGCGGTTGGTGTCTAGAATAATTCTTGCCCCTCTCACATTCCATGTTGCGATTTTTATTTCGTCGGAGGTCTGTGTTATTTCAATGCTGCATCCTATCTGGGTGGAGATTGATAGTTCGTATCTTCTGGGAGGTAGTACTGCCATTTGTTCCTCCATTCTGTGATCGAGCGTTGTCAGATTTCGATTTTGGGCCAGGCTTCTTACGTTTTCCTCCAATTGCAGTTGGAAGGTTCGTATATATGCTCGGAGGTATGACACGACCTTTTTCCGTACGTTGAGAGCTTCCCGTTTGAGCCATCCTCCCGTTGCTGTGCCCCCCGTGTGTTGATCTGCTATGGAGGCGAATAAGCAGTTCCCATCTCCTGGGATCTTCCGCACTGTTAGTTGGTGGCTATTCGTAAGTACTGTCTTATGTTCCATGGCCGTCTGCGTGCCTCCTACTGTTGAGAGTAGTTGTGGAGGTGCTGTTGGTAGTCCTCCGTGTATGTGTCCTTCCCCCCGTCTCGAATTCCCAGTTCCTCCCGGCTACTCCCGCAATGGGCGGTCCGAAATGCCCCAAGGTTCCCCTGAACTATTCTAGGTGCTGGGAACTTTGAAAACGTCCTTTCCTTTTCCTTTTCCCTAGCCAAAACAATATTACTAAACGCGACCAATTGCGTTCCCCGACTTGGCCTCCCTGATATACGCGTCAACTCTAATTGAAATTGAAATTGAAAGTTAATGACGGTTAAGGAGAGTAAACTGAATCAAATCGAAGGATATGTAGGCAATTGAAACCATCTGGTACCGAAGTGAACCATTAGGTGTTTCCTTCTATAGCGCGTCCCTCCCTTTTCTAGTGTTCTATTAGACTACCAGTGCTACCAACTACTGCTTCACACTACAAAGGACTACAATGGCTACTTAGGCCTGAGACACTCAGCTTTTAAGGCACCCTCGGTGTTGTTTGGTCGGTGGCGATCGCTGGTTCGTCGCCGCTTGATGGAACACTCTGTAGAGGCGGCAGAGGTCCTCCATCTTCCGTCCCCAGGTGGATATCTGCGCACTTTTACTCTATTGTTTGCCCCCACAATTGTTTTGTTTTTAGTCTCTTGCGCTCGAAGCGCTTTGCGAGCCCACCGTTCCCACGTTGTTATTATTAGAGCGAAACTAATTAACCTGATTTTAGTGTCGGTAGTTATTGCGCTCAATTAATGAGATGTCTCAACTTATGCGTAATTATAAGAAATGCGAAATCGGAATATTATTTGAACAAACGCTTCGCTAAACTAATGAGATGTCTCAACTTTTGTGTAATTATCTTCTTCTCCAATGCCGTCTCTATCCAGAGGTTGGCGGCCACCTGGTTAAATTGTTCTCTGTTATTCGCAGTTCGGAAGAGTAGTTGGACGTTCATTTCAGTCCACGTTCTTATGTTTCGGAGTCAAGATAATTTCTTTCTTCCCAGTGCTCTTCTTCCTACAAGTTTTCCTTTAATTATTAACTGTGGTAGTTTATATTTAGTGTTCCGGAGGATGTGTCCAAGGTACGCAGTCTTTCTTTTTTTCACTGTACTTAATAATTCTCTATCCTTTCCTATTCTTCTCAATACTTCAGCATTACTCACTCTTTCAGTCCAAGATATTTTTAGAATTCTTCTTAGTGTCCACATTTCGAATGATTCTATTCGTTTCATAGTTGCTTTCTTTAACGTCCAAGCCTCAACCCCATGTAGCAAATTAGACCACACGTAACACTTAAGGAATCGGATTGCAAGATCAAGATTTCTATTGGTCAGTATCGATTTAAACTTAACGAAAACACTTCTAGCTATTTCAATTCTTGTTAAGATTTCTTCATCTGGTTCTAATTCACGTTCAAGTTATTAACCGTAAGTTGTATTTGACCCACTGGTACTTTGCTAATTACCATGAATTTTGTTTTGTTTATATTCATGCTTAGTCCTGCTAATTCGCATTCGTTATTTAATCGTGTTAACATGTTTTGAAGATCTTCAGCGTTTTCGGCCAAAAGTGCAGTATCGTCCGCGTATCGGATATTGTTAATAATTTCTCCGTTAATCTTAATTCCTTCGGACGCTTCCCACAGTGCGTTTTGAAATATTTCCTCCGAATAGACGTTAAATAAAATAGGCGAAAGCACGCAACCCTGCCTTACACCTCGTTTGATTTTAATTTCATTTGTATCGCCATCTTCAGTTCTTACTATCGCAGTTTGGTTCCAATAGATGTTTTTAATTAGGCGTATATCTTTTCCATCTAATCCTAATTTTATTAATGACTTGATAAGTTGGGTATGTTTGACTCGGTCGAATGCTTTCTCGAAGTAAATAAAGCAAACGAAAGCTGGCTTTTGAAATTCTCTACATTTTTGTAATGAAACGTTCATACTAAATAGAGCTTCTCGAGTACCTAACCCATTTCTAAAACCAAACTGTGAATCGGTTACAATAGCATCGCATTTTTTGTATATTCGATGTTGAATTATTCTTAGCAATATCTTGAGTACGTGACCCATGAGACTAATGACCCTAAAGTCATTACAAGATGTAGTGGTGCTTTTCTTTGGTATTGGCACAAATACGGACTTTAACCATTCTTGTGGTATGTGCCCCATATTGTAAATATCATTAAACATTTTAGTTATTGTGTCTACATTGGTTCCGTCAAAGAGTTTTATGATGTCTGCCGGGATTGAGTCTGGGCCGGTAGCTTTCCCGTTCTTGGCTAATTTTAGAACATATTCATACAAATACATTACAGTTTTTCTAGTCCCCTTGTATTTAAAATTTGAATTTTAAAATGCAGTCCGTCGAGCGTGAACACAGTGACCATAAAACATCTTACCCACAAAACTCGTGTAATTGTAGTGAAGAGTCAGCCTCAAACGTATCTTAACTCTGCACTTACACCTCCGTTGCCATGGTAACACCTACGTCAATATCTACTATTGGTTTACGGTGAATCGCGCAAGTGAAGAGTTCAGTCGCAATAAGCCACTGAACTGCATGTTCGAGTTCGACCCTCGCTTTTTATACGATTACAACAATTTTGTATTCACATTTTTAGCTGTAGTATTTAATGATATTTTCTCTCTCACTGATATATTATTTGATGTTCTCAGAATATAATCATTGAATATTAATCTTTGTGTTACAAAAATAAATAAAACTATTGAACTATTAAAGAGGAAAGTGAATCAAGATTTCTTTGATACACTCTTCGAAAAGACTAAGGAAATAGAAATAGTACAAATCGATATTTCTAAGCGCCCTGAGCGGGAGTACGCTAGCCTTACAAATAATGACATTAGAAGAAAATATAGAATTTGGTTTTATGAAGTACTGGATCACATTGTAATGGAAATGGAAGTAAGGTTTCAAGACTGTGATAAGTTACAATTCATGTCTTTGGCTGATACTACGAAATTCGAGCAATATGATTCGTGTTTTCCGTCTAAAACTTTTGAAAGTTTAGGCCAATTTTATGGCAAAATATTTACAAAAAGTCAGCGTTTTAAAAACGAATTAAATCTTCTTCATGCCGATGAAAGTTACCACAATCTACAGACCCAAGAATTACTAGAAAATCTCAATAAGAACAAAGAAATTTTTACCGAAGCCTACAAATTGTTTTGTCTCGTATTAATTATTCCGTCGACAAGTGCATCAGCGGAAAGAAGTTTTTCTTGCCTTAAACGAATAAAAACATACTTAAGAAATGCAGTATCTCAAGATAGACTATCTTCTTTGGCAAATATTTCAATTCAAAAAGAACTCTTATTAGAATTAATAAAAAAATCAACCATTTTACGAAGACATAATAAATAATTTTGCTGCAGAGGACAGACGGATAGACTTGGTCTACAAAAACTAGGTAAGTTGACATTGAATTATATCTTTTCTATTTGTTATTATTAGGGTCATTACAATAGTACTCACCTATGTTTTTCCCGCTAGCCGCCACTGATATTTTCTGCCCTGTTTGTCGTATTCATTACACCTTTTGCCGATGTCAGGAATCAGTCTCGTAATTTTCCATATGCACTGTATGTATCGTTAGACGAATTTTTTGGGAACCAATTAAACGTGTAGAAAAAAGTTTGAGTGTACTAAAAATCCAACAGAAAACCAAGATGGAAACCAACATCAGATGAGCTGTTTCCCTAACTACACTATTTACCTGTTTGGCTTTTGGCAATAGCGCATGTTTAATTAACAATTAAAATTAAATGTTTTCTTAATTAATGGAAGGCATAAATACAAATTTATATATAAACAATATTGAATACTATTAAAATCTTTAAATAAGCAGAAATTGAGCTTGACACGCCTAATCAGTATTTATTAGTATACCGCAAAACTTCATGGCAATCATTTTAGACAAAATTGGGACTTCCTTTACTTTAACATTTAAAATATTTAGGTTTATGTTTAATAATAGTAAGCAAATACAATACCTGTTTAAAATCACACCCCTAATTTAACAAATTAGAATAGTGTTTTCTTGTTGAATTTCTAAATCACCTTTTACAAATGTCAAATTGTTTTCGCTCTTACTGTTGTACCGGCAACGTAATGAATAGCACTTGCGTTTTATACTAATTTGGTTGATCTCATGGTCACGGAAAATCCAAGCGAATGCAAAATTACCCAACCGCGAAACTATCGTTCTTTGACTAACTGCTTGCTCGTAGCTGACCGTCAAAAAGGAAAATCAACGTCGGATCATTCCCCACAAGGGGGCGGGCCGCTATAAGGGTCAGTCGGGTTCCGCATCGGAAGCCTCAGCCCTTCTTCAGCCAGTAATGGGAATGTAAGGATAGGAAATACCAGGAAAATTGGATAATGTAATTTCGTGGTTAATACTGTCCCAGCATTTACCTGTATGACCCAGGAAAACCACGAAAAACCTGAGTCAGGACAGACGGCCAGGGAGCTCGAACTCAAAACCTCCCGAATAATCTGACCATCGCATCAGTACCAGCGTCGCGGGTGAGGTGATATGGGCCCCATTTTATCCTAATATATTATTCGTCTATTTTAAAAACAATTGTTTAAGAACACAAATTTAACACATCCGGTGGCTTTGTATCTATTTTTCAACAGCAAATTGAAATAAAAAAGAGAAAACTTGGTCTTACGACGGTAATACTTCACCAAAATAGCTTGTTATTAAACAGAAAACTATTTTTAATCTTCCCTCAGAGTTGACCTATAGGTTAATGTCTGATGCGTACAATTCAATGATTTCTTATTACAATTTCAATCCCAAAGCGAGCAAATGTTTCAAATGATAAACTTAAATTTATATTATAATATAGTATTTTAGTTTTTGAATTACAGTATTTAAGTGTTATTCATTTTAATTTGTTTTGATAAATATCCTCTATTAATTAAATACATGATAAATATTACTTTACCTATTATTACCTTGATGGTTATGAAAATATTTAGAATGCAGATTAAATTAATCAAAATGTTGGAGTTGTCGTATTTATTAAAAATTCATTCAATTATTCACGTATCCCAGAATATTTATATGGAACAAAAATCTCTAAAATAAAGTTGTATTTCCCAGGTAATAATAGATTCTTAACATCTATTTACCACCAACTTGTGCAGCTTCTTTTACAGCTAATTTCACTAATTACCTAAAAGGAATTACCAAAGAAAATTCCGGCTAGAATATTATTGTTGGAGATTAATATACTATCTGTTGCTTATACAACAAATTATTATTTAAACATGATGACTGAGTAGGATTTCAACTCTTATATACATACACCTGCAAGGATTGCGTCGTGCCATTACCACATTTTTGAAAAAGTTGATCGACATTCAGATTTGGATAATAACATTTCTACAGGTATGAAGACGAAAATTATTGACCATTTTCTCAAATTCGTTATCTTGCACTTCTGATTCCATCTAAAAGAAACAAAATCCAACCTACTGCCTCTTGTAAGACCATTAACTATGCAAAGTTAATAGTCAATGTGGGAAAAGTTGAATGGCCGGATCATTATAATGCAGAATCTGCAAATGATGTTTTGCCTTTCCGGGGCAATTCCAACTCCAAGTAGTGATTTTTAACGTGTCACACATCGTAGTGGCACGGGACCTACGGATTTACTTCTTATCCGCCAGAAGGCGCATTTTCAGATTTTTAACCGCTAGAAAAATCTCGCCGACCTCAGCCAGGTTCGATCCCGCGTCCCTCGGATCTAAAGGTAGACGCGCTAACCACTAGACCACCCAGGCCAGCATGACAGGCATATACCAACAATAGAAATAATTTTAAAAAAGAAGCAAAGCTGTTTTCATCTAGGTTGCAATGAAATTAACACAATACACTTTTATTATCTCTCCAAAATAAATGCACTTAGATTTTAGGAACTTAATCTGAACAAAGTAAACTGGGGAGTAATATTGTCAGACATGATAATCATATCGACTTGGCGATAGACAACAAAATGAAGCAAATTCTGAAATGTAATAATTACAGGTAAGTAGCTACAAAAACGTATTTACTAAATTTAAGAGAAACACTAAAAAATAGGGAACATTGATGACAGTTACTTAAAGCAAATGTTCTAATAATTGTGCATAATTCTGAAAGCACAATTGACATCTTTCTAGTACACATAAACCAGCATTCCTATTCCTTCGCAGTGTCGTACTCTTAAAGTAATTATACCTTTTATGTAACCGTATAATAAAAAATCAAGGAATGTGAGATTCGCACATTGAGCACGCTAACTAACAGGCCCTTGATTTCCATTCAATTCCTTGGTATACGTATTATTTAAATAATTAATTACAAAAAGAGCATTCTGTAGTGGTGCTCAGTCTTGTTGAAAACACATATTGCGAGTTGTATCAAACGCCAAATGCACCAGGAATCTTCCACAGTATATTGAAGGAACTTAAGATATTTTTCAGATGTAAGAGAGTCGTTGAAAAGTATTGGACCTATAATATTCCCAAACACTCAAAGTCTTCATTAACTTGGGGAGTCCTCTTCGGTTTAACAAATAATCCATAATTAATCAAGTTGTCTTTTATTCTGCGAAACGTGCTTTCCCTGGTTGCCGCCTTTCTTGATATGGTTTAAAACACATTTGTTAAGCTTGTGCGTCAATTCTATGACTCAAGATGAAACAGGCCAGCATATCATATTTTTCTTAATTACATAGCTTTAGCAAAACAAACTTATTCGAGATTTCCGAAAAAGACAAATTTCAGTCCAAAAGTGCTTGTAGATATCTTGAAAATCAATGCATTTTCCCTAATTTAACCGATTTCGTATCCCTTAAGCTGGCCGAGATCCCCATGTACCATGAGAGCACTAAAACCCCAAGTTAAATGCTTCCTTCGAATTTTAAAGTTTTGTCTTAGATTAATTTGTAATTAGAAAGATGTAAACATTATAAATATTTTTAACTCCAATACATTAATAACTGACAGTTTACATTTTCAATTTTATTAGATTATTTATTTAATTAATTAATAGAAATTTAAAATTAACACTTTATTTTGCCAGAGCTAGTCTAGGGTGGCCAGATTTGTAAAATAAAAAACCGGGACAGAAGATACTTGGGGGGGGGGATAAAATAAATAATTAAAATTATATTTTTATTATAACATTACTTTTAATGTTTAAACATAACAAATTTCAATATTTTCTGTGGATTATCCAATTAGGCACTACACAGTGGATATGTGGAAGGAGACGCTTCTTGGGATTTATATTTATCAGATCCACTAATACCTTTAATAATTTGGGCTTCCTCAGAAGAAAATTGTAAAAATCAGTACATGTAAAATGTTTAAAATGGGTTTTACATACTATTAGTGCTTGAATAAATTTTCTTTACTATTCTTTCTACTGCTGCACTTGTTCCTGGAATAGCAAGAGCAAGTTCAACAATCATTAGAATATTTGTAAAACAATTTTTTTCACTATCCAAAAACTTAAATATCTCACACCATTTTTCTTCAGCTCTTGTAGAATGCTTATTTCATTCCGCAAGTCTCGCATTTATTGCGTTTACCACGTGGTTAAATTCATCAAAAAGTCTAATCTTCATCCAAACTATCAATATATTTGTTAGTTTGTATTCAATATTTTAAGGTTTCCTTAATTTCAGCTCAAGTAGGACAGTGCATTATTTGAATCCAGCTGAACACTGTAAGTGGTGTGAAATTGGCACCCCATTTCTCAATATATAACATAAATGTATTATAAAATTGATCCACTTTTTCTTTAAAGAGTATTTTCCTGTACAAACCATCGTCTTCTAGCACGTTAGCTGCCGCAGTGTAAAAATAATTACTTTCTTCGGGGCCACACTACTATTTCTGTTTTACTTGTTTAATAAGGGTGTAAAACATTCAGTTTTGTCATCTGTTGCTGAAAATTGTTTATAATTTTTCCATATCGGTCATGAATCACGGATGCATCATGTGGCCTGTAAAGAAAAACTTTGCAACTAGGCCGCATGGTGAATCCGTGATTCGTGTATTTGCAGGAATATGAACATGACAGCTGCATGTTTCTACAGGCTTATTTTATGATCATGTGTAAATGCAAGAAGGTATTTCTTGATTTGGTGAATATATATTTAGTAAATGCCAAGGTTATCCTCTTATTGGTCTAGTAATGTTATTTATCCTGAAGTGAAGAAAGTGATGTCAAGGAATCGTTTCGAGCTTTTGCTTAGTAACTGGCACTTTTCGAATAACGAAAGTGATAATATTTCAGATCGCTTACATAAGCTAACACCTCTCATTGATAACATTCGTGTGAATTTTTAAAAAATAATTGTACTTGGCAATAACATACGCGTCGATGAAACTTTAGTTCCTTTCCGAGGACGTTTTTCATCCTTGCAATACATCAAAAACAAGCGTCATAAATTCGGCGTAAAGCTGTTCAAATTATATATTGAAGATGGTTACACGTATGATTTCAAGGTGTCTCGTGGAAAAGAGACTTCCTAAGCACATTGTATTGAAGAAGTTAAGAAAAGGGGAAATGATTGGTAAGGAAAGCGAAAGAGGAGTCGTTGTTATCAGGTGGTGTGACAAGGGTGAAGTGTTGATGTTGTCTACTAAACACACAGATAGAATGGTTACAGTCTCGGCAAGAAACAATAAAGAAGCAACCAAACCTGAAGTAGTTGTAGACTACAATGAAAGTAAAAGTTTTATTGATTTGTCCGATCAAATCAAAGCCTACGCAAGCTGTTTGAGAAAGGGTATCAAGTGGTACCGCAAACTAGCAGTCGAGATTCTTTTATGTGGTGCTGTTGTAAATGCCCAACTGGTATACAAAGACGTTACTGGTAAGAAAATTAGCATCACGGAGTTAATGGAAGAGATAGTAAAAGAATTACTACGGATTCGAAAAAAGGTAACCCTTCAAAGCGAGCTAATGATATGAAGAAACATATTTTAGAAGAACGTGATTCTAAGGAAAGAAGAAGATGAGATAGCGGGTTACAAAAAATTGGCAGAAGAGCATAATTGGAAGTATGCTGGAAGTAAAGCAACTCAAACGCGTTGGAGATGTATTCAGTGCGATAAATTCTACTGTGTAAAGTGCTTTGCAATTGTGCATTATTGTACTATCTAATGCATATTTTCATTTGTTACCTATAGTGATAACCTGTTTTATTGTTCTGCAGTTACATAGATACATAAAGTCTCTAGTTTGTTTTTATGTTGTAGTTACATTTCCATTTCAAATCAAATAAATAAACGCATTTTTTCTCATTCTGGGTTAGTCTCTTTATTTATGATAATCACTTTGTTATTTTATATGTTAATAAAAAATAAAAAAAAAGTTTATAGAAAATGTATTGACGTATAATATAATATAATATAATATAATGTAATATACAGTTCCAATGGAACAAATAGAAAAAAAAGGTAATAAAATCAATTCGGTATTCTGCAACTCTAAAAGCAGTATTTCAATGGGCTAAGAATACAATCTTGTGCAGGAGACCGTGCTCTTGTACAATCCATAAGCAGACTACTGTAGCATGCATCATCCGTGATCTGTGTGGCCTCAAGTGAAAATCTACTCATGAACCATATATGATTCATGCAGCATAGCAAGAAAGACCATCCTGAATCATATACGCATCATGTGGCAGCTAACGTGCTAGATCTGATAAAAGCGATGATAAGTTTGTGGTTGGAAAACTCAAATTTCCGCGCGTATGAGTACGTGCACTAGAAAACGGGACAATTTGCGTCCCGTTTTGAGTTTTTCGGGACAACGGGACACGAAGCTAAAAAAGAGACAATTCCGTTAAAAACGGGACTTATGGTCACCCTATGTTAGTCTGAATCTAGGTAAAAAAAGCCCCGGAAAAAAAAGCCCTGGAAAAAAAGCCCCCGGAAAAAAAGCCCCGGAAAAAAATACCCTGGAAAAAAAAGCCCCCGGAAGAAAAGTCCCCGGAATTAAAAGCTCCGGAAAAAATATCCCACGGATATTTTAGTTATTAATATTTTGCGTTTGTGGGTGATTTAATTTTTAATTTCTCTTAGTTGATCGAAAATTTCTAACTTTAAGTAAACCTGAAATCTTAAAAAGAAGTGGGTCTTTGAAAAGTTTACCTGCTACATGCTAGGTATTATAAGAGGGCTTACTCTAAAATAATCCTGAGATTATATTTATCATTCAACACAAAATTCCTTGAAAATGTCATTAACTATAAGCACCAAGAAACTCATTCGGGGTGCATAGAGTGTAATTGGTTAGTGCTCAGATTCCAAGGGTTGGGGAAGCACTATATTTACTGCAGTTATTTCTAATAAGTTTCATTTTCGATCATGGAGTTGATCACTTCAAACAAAGGAGGCGTCAAAATATGCTTAAGTGGCTATATGTACGTAAAACAAAAAGAATGCAACGACTTCATCCGTTGGAGATGTACTAAAAGTACTTCGTACAAGGTGAGTTATAAAATTTATTGCTAAGAATTAAGAAATAATTTCAATACTTTTATTGAATCGGTTTTCCTGATACAAAAATATTCTGAAAAAATCAAAAATTGTAAATTTAGTGGGAACGAATATTGGAGGAATCTTTTATAGTGATACCTTTATATTTTTTAGTGTAAAGCCATTTTAACGACTTCATTAGAGAAAACGCATCCTGCTATTAGAAGTGAACATAATCATCCAGCCGACGAATCAGGAGTAAAAGCTACGAAGTCCATACAGCACATGAAGCAGCGAGCTAAAGACACCCTTGCAAATCCGATGCAAATTTTTGCAGGAGGTGTTACACCACTGGAAAACGAGGTAAAAGCCAGAATGCCAGCGGAGGATACTGTTAAAAGAACTTTAAGAAACCAGCGATCGAAAACCCTACCTTCAATTCCTGACACCTTACAACAGCTGGTTATAGAAGGTACAAATCATATATTTTTCATTTAATTTTAGTTATTGTTAGATAGGTACCTTCATTTGTTAACTTTTAATGTTTTAGGTACCTGGTGCACACAGGCGAACCTTCATTTAATCGTTTTTTGTTAAGTGACGGCGTTAATGATGCAGATGAGCGGGTCACAATTTTTGCCACCGACGATGGTTTACGTCAGTTAGCTTTGTCAGATGCTTGGTACCTTGATGGCAACTTTGCCCTAGCACCGCTTCATTATTTACAGTTGTATGTGATTCGTGTTAAGATACAAGGGATTTATACGACTTCGGTATATTGTCTGCTACAAAGAAAAACGCAAGAGACATATGAGTATGTGTTAAACACAATAATGAATGAATGTGAGGCAAGAGATTTGTTCCCTTCTCCGATGACCGTAAATATGGATTTTGAAAAAGTAGCCATGCAAGCCGTAAAGGAAGTTCTTGATGAGAATATTACTATTCGTGGCTGCTTTTATCATTTATGCCAGAGCACGTACCGCAAAATTCAAGCACTTGGTTTGCAACAGCGGTACCGCACGGATGAGGGTTTCAGCCATTTTTGTGGCATGCTAGATGGTTGACCTTTTTGCCAATAAATGATGTCCCCAGAGGAATGACATATTTGAAAAACATTAGTCCAGACGGTACAGAAGATTTAGTTCAATATTTTGACGAAACTTACGTAACCGGAACGTATCGAAGACGAGGAAATCGTAATAATGCAAATTTGCTACTGCGCCTAGTTCCCCCGACTTTTTTCGCTGAAAGTTGGAACGTACACGACACGACTCTTCAAAATGGCGACAGAACAAACAACCAGACTGAAGGATGGAATAACAGATTTTCGAATTTGGTTGGACGGGATCATCCTTCATGCTGGGTATTAATACAGAAAATGCGACAAGAAGTGGCGGCTGACAAAACAAAATTGCAGCAATTGAACGTAGGGACTTTGCCTAAGCGAACGAAAAGGGGCGAGTATAAAGCTATGCAACAGCGTTTGCATGGTTTATGCGAGGACTACCAAAATCAAGTACGAAATCTTCCTAATTACATTAGGTTTCGGCAATTAGATTAGATTGTTGATTTACAATAAGAGAAATTGTTTTAAGGAATTACTCGTATTTAAATACATAATAAGTTATAATTATTATATGATATTCTTTTATAGTAATAAATAGTCTATTATCAACACTAGTTTGTTTTTATTTACTAACTTAACTTAAATTAAATAGAAAATTTAATACAAAAGTGATTTTTTCCCTTTTCAGCAGCTTCTGAAGTTTTTTTTTCGAGGGGCTTTTTTTTCCAAGGGATTTTTTTCCGGAGCTTTACCTTCCGGGGCTTTTTTTTTCAGGGGCCTATTTTACCGGGACTTTTTTCCGGGGCTTTTTTTTCGGGGCTTTTTTTACCGTATACCGTTAGTCTATACCTTTAGTTAGCTATATTCAATGTTACATTTCCGTCTTAAGCTTTATGTGGTTTTTCTGGTCGAAATAGTGAGGTTATGTAGTTATGGGCTATGTGAATGAATGTTTATTTGAAATAAAATTGTTACATGCACATTTACAGAACAAAATAAAAATAGGATTTTACAAAAGATGTTGAAAATGTTGACCATTGTTGTATAAACGAAAATGCACTCTTCTTTTAAGATCTTCAAGCACATTCAATGGAGTATCAGGGGTAAGTTTATGTAACTGGGAAATAGCATTTTATAGATCTTTTAAATTCTGTGGTCTATTACAAAAAATGCTATTTTTCAGATGACGGAATAGAAAGAAGTCTGAAAATGTAAGATCGGATGACCTTGGTGGAAACAAATATCTACTAATTAACCGATCATCATAAAATTCCTGTAAAAATTGTACGACACGATTAGCATTGTCCTGCTGGAAGTAACCATTTCTAATTTTGTCATCATGAAGTTGATTAAACAAGGGGGTAAGATATTCTGAAGATAATAAACGCCAATTACATTTTCTGCAAAAAACTTATAAATTGTTCGTCTTCTTGAAACAACCACCCTTAAACCGATCTTTTGTGGATGTAACGGTGTTTCTTCAAACATATGCGGATTATCTGTTGTTCATATTCGCATATTTTGGCTGTTAAGATACCCATTCAGGTGAAACCATGCTTCATCGCCGAACCAAGTTAGATTCAATATGTCATTATTATTTATGTTGTTTAAGAACGGCAACCCCACAATGATTTGTACTACGTTCGAAATCACGCCGTACAAGTTAATGAACCATTTGCATTTTGTATGGAAATATGCTCAAATCTTTTTTTTAATTGTTCGACAAATACCGCATGAGAAATCAATTTTTTTGCCTTAGTTTTCTGATCGGCTTCGAAGAAGTTGCTTCCATGAGATTTCTAATGTTATTAATAACTTCTGCAGTTCTTTTCACGGTCTTCCTGATACATTTTTCGTTTCAACGTTTCCACTTTCTTAAGCAATTGTAATGACTTGTGCTGTTATCAGTTAATTAAGTAAATAACCTAATAAAATTTGAAATGTAATCTATCAATTATTATTAATGTATGACACTTAAAAATATTTTTCCACAGCCGAAAGTATTTGTTGATTTCTATGACATCAAAATCATGACAGAAATGATGAATTATTCCCTAGACACATAATCTTCTGAAATTCTTCCTGTGGAGTTTTTATTATGGGCCTACATTTTAGGTAAATAATTCATTTATTAAAAGTAAAATTAAATGTTACATTTTCACGAGAAGTTAAGTTAATGGAATGTGGTACACCATCGAAATTATAATTTTCATTGACATTTGAATTTGCAGTGTCCTTCAGAACATGCTTCACACTGCTTGTACCCTGCAACGCTTTGTTCGCAATTGTTGTCTTGTTCTCAATGGAATCTTCAATATAACCTTCTGCGACGGCTGTCGAACGCCGTCCCCCCTGACGCTTTATGGTAGATGTCTGCTCCTGCGTTGGCTAGCAAAGTAGCCGATGATCTTCGCAGACAGTGGCCAGTATACAAGGCTGCATCTGGTAAATTTAGAAAAGTAGCAACCTTGCTTGGTACCTTTGCAAGCTTATTTTTTACAACTTTTACAACTACCTGTAGTGAACATTTCCCAGATTAATAATACAAAAAAACCGACGATGCTTGGTGTGAGAAGGTCTTAGTTTTGCATATTTACGATATAAGCTAAGACAATTCACATTGTCTTGTTCTTCTGTAACCACAAACTTTCTTGGTAGCTTGTTCTTTGTGTTACGGATACTGATTATCAAGGAAGAGCTTACGTCTTGAATGTTGTCTACGGATAAATAGGTCAATTCTTGTGTACGGCATGCTTCAGCAATTCCTAAAATTAGTGCTACTTAAGAATAAAAAAGAATGTAAATACTAGATATTATTTTTTTATTTACCTAAATGTTTACCTTTAACGTGAGATGCTCATTATCATCAGTTTCCGCTAAATAAGTCACCACATTTTCCCTTGTTAAGACTTTTGATTTTTTTGGCAAATAGCCTACTGAATTTCTCTTTAAAAAAGCGATTAATTTCCGAAATCTGCTTATATCCAATTGTTGTAGATACCCATACAATCTCTGATCATTGAATACTGCGCCCATAAAGACGAAGATTTAAACGTTTTGGGCTTTTCATCGAAGAATACCAGCGAAACTTTCTCGGTAGTGGTTCCTACATTCTTTTCCTTGCACCATATTTTGAAATTCTTGTAGGCCATGTAGTACAATTTCTTTAACTTTGTAGGCAAAAAATTTTCTAATACAGCAGCAGCGGTTTCGACAATTTCTTGCGATTCTAGTATTGTACCTCCATCTCAAAACGCACAAAATTGCAAGCACAATTGAACGTAAACAAAAACTTGTTAACATAATTTTTCACAGTTTTCATGGCATTGAGTATTTAAATGCAAATTTATCAAAGACTGCTAAGAGTTTTAAGATTAGAAAATTATATTATCATGTCAATAAATTAGGTTTTAAAAAACAACCTTTTTCGATTTTAATCTTACTAAGGCTGTGGAAAAAATAATATATACATACACCTCAGGAAAGAAATACTGTTTTTCCTTCGGTGGTTTGTAGCCCTCGGACTTCGCCCTCTGACTACAAATTACACCTCATTCATTAATGTATAATATACTATTATAATGATTCCATCTTTATATTTACAGATTAATCTACAGGACTTTAAAATTCCAAGGGTGTCTTTGACTTGGGTTTTTACTGCTTTCACAGTACATTATATTATTTCAGATACCCTGTGTATGTAATTTAATCTTTTATCTACTTATTAATCGTACATTTTCTACTCGTTTATGGTAACATTATTAAATGAATAATTATGGCACCTATTTACCAGCTCATAATTGCATTATATATTGCACATTATTTCATTATGTATTTCCCATAATTGCATTATATTTTTATTAGACAACCAACAATACTGATGACAGTTATTCAATTGTAACCTCACTTTTCAAATTTACAAGTGCAAGAGTTTTTTAATTTCAGCTAGTAATATTGTTTTGATAACAGGTTAGTAACTTACCTGTTTTTTCCAAAATAATAAAATTCGTCATTTTCATTATGTTGCAGATATTTGTGAAATTAATAATGACAGTGAAAACAATAAAAATTTGAAAGCAAGTTCAACCATGTTCGTCTAATAATCATAGTGCAGCCAATGGTCCTGTTGATTTTAGTGTTTCAAATTCATAAAATGTTAATAATAATTCAAACATTTCTAATGCTCTCTCTAATAATCTTGGTATGAATTCCACCATGTATTAATCTCTAAAATTGTAATGTTACTTTTAATTTTCATTCCAAATAAAAAAAAAGCTATAATGTTGTACATGAAATATCATATTTGATTCGCATATAATAGCTATTATCGCCTTCGGCTTCGCCTTCACCCTCGTGCAATAATAGCTTTATTATATACTTGTCAAATAATATACTATTTGTTAATATGTGGATGGGTGCGTTTATGTATGATACTACCGGACTAATATGTAATTGGAACTGACAACCGTAAATTACATTTACTTGAAGTATTTCAAATTCACAAATTAATTGTTAATACACAAGCCATTCATTTGCGCTCCTAAATTCGCTTTGAAAATTGGAAGTTTTGGAATAGAAAACTAGAGCCAAGTTCGAAACCAAGATCTAGTGGTTTGTTTGTCCAACTACAAATGTTTATTAATACTGAGTTTTAAAAATTCGCAAAATAAATGTAAAGTAGCAAAAAACTAATAAAGCCTGTCAAAATAATTAATATTATTAGTCTTATTATATAACACGAGTTTCAACGAATTAAAGTAAGAATCAATTAACATATTAGTATTGTGCTATTCAGAAAAATTAAGTAGTTATGGGCAGTTCAGGAAAAAGAGGCGACATTTCACGGTTAACGCGTTTTATCAATTATAGAATTAATTACGTTACTATAAAATTATAAAATCTGCTTAAAATAACTACCCACGACTTCGCTACACATCTGAGAACGGCGCAACAGCAGGATTGTTGTATTCTTCAGTATTTCGTAGATACGACCAATTAAATCTGCAGCGTTATACATTTACTCATTCTCTCCGCATTGATCCTCTCCTCCATTCCTTTACCGTACAAAATAATAATCGAGTAGATTTAAGTCGGGGGATTATGATTGCAAAGCTTTAAGCTGGCTGAGCTAGTGATTCAATAGTTTGGACAGTGATCATTCAGATAAATTGTGACAAAATTGCGCATATTTTTTCTAAGCAGGAGTCTCGTGCAGAAACAGACCTACATGTAAGGAAAAGTGATTTTGTTTTGTCAAATTTCTAAGGATTATATTTTCATTGGCCACAACATAAATCTTACAAATGCGGTCTAGGTTAATGTGACTTTCGTTTAAACTAGTTACAAAGCACATCCTGGAAATTTATCGGATTCGCCCTGTAATACCCTGTATATTAAACAGAACATTTTTTACTACAAATTATTTAATGGCGTTTGTTAGGCAAATACATACTCATTCCATTATTTACAAATAAATACGTCTAGCTTAATTCATAAATAATAATATCGTTAGGTATCATCTGGACGCAAATTAAGAACCCTAGTCGGTACCCGTAATTAAAAGGCAAGAAAGATATCAACACCAATTACAGTATCATCCCGGAAATTCCATGTAGTGAAAGCTCAATATTATTTACAATATTATCGTTTCCGAAAAAATTAAACATTTAAAAGTACTCGGGAACTGGATCCGTCCGCTTGAACTGTAGGGCCGCCGGAATATGCATGTCCACGATATTTTGCTGTCTTCCTGGGTGCCCTAATTTGCTGACTTGCAAAATTGTCCAACCTCAGTCTCCTTGTGCTTTGTAACAATTCATTCACCGAATTCAGTGTCGCTATAGGGATCTGAAATTTAAAAAATGCTTAATGAATCATATTTTATAGTTTATTTAATATTGACGTAGTGCACGTACTAGGATGTAATTAACTAGTGATTTATATTTACAAAGAGACAGTGGGTTGTAAAATATAGAAATATGTACAGAAATATGTGCAGAAACATTGGGCCTAAACTAAAATTTTACAGCTACAGGGAAATGGTAGCATTCCAAAATAAATTTTTAATTTACGTACTCACTCATATCTTTGCTGTTATAACTTTAGGACGTTCGTGCCTGATGATGATATAATCTCGTTCGAAACGTCTCTAGTAAAAGCAAATTTAACACAATATAGAAAGGTTTGGCCTAGCGCAGCTTTTAAAATCTTAAAAACTAAACATTATTTATTTGTAAAGCAATAACTCTTTCGTAGTATCGTTATGTAGACGATTATAGTAATTACTATTATTTATTATTTCAAGAAATGAACTCTGACGAGTTTATTCCATAGCCTGAAAGAAAAGGGTGCACATCAGGACAACCAACTGGCAGATTTTCTTCGAGAAAATCCTTTTCAAACAACAATTAGGGCTAAGAAAGAGACAGAATTTCCAGGATCCTCTGTTACCGCTCGACGAAGAATTGGAGAAAGTGATTTATTTAATCGTTGTTCGGCAAACAAAACAACCAAGTTTATCACAGTCGGAAAAGATACAAACAAGTTCGTTACATTTTAGTAGATTGATGTAAAAAAAACGCTGAAGCTCTATCAACGCCAAACCAAAAACGATTACTACGTGAGTTAATGGTTAAAGTTTTTCGCACATATTTGGAGTCACCCTGTATTTGGAGAATAGTTCTATATAATTGTGAAACTTGGATCATTGGGAAAAATATAGAGGGATTTTAGAAGTTTTTAATGTGGTGTTATAGTAAAGCTTTAAAGATCTCCTGGACAGAAAGGAAAACGAATGACGAAGCCTTCGAACAAATACAATATAGAAGAAAAATATGGACACATATAAAGAAACGAAGGATTCAAAAAATAGGTTATATCCTGACAAAAGACGGGTTATCAAAAAAATTATCGAAGGAAAAGTAATAGGTAGAAACCCAAAACAACGACGTTGTTTTCGATTTATCAACAAATAATAGACTTTTCAGGAGGCAGTAATTATGAAGTTACGAAAAGAAAGGCCTTAGACCGAGAAAAGTAGGAAGCTGCAATAAACAAGTCTTAGGACTGACAACCGAGTAGGAAGATGTTTTAAATTAATTATTCCACAAGTTGTAAATTGCGACTGACTGCGAACCTGTTGCTAATAATATCCCAATCAGACTAAAACATTGCAAAAAAAACTACCTAAATGTAGTGCTAAAATTACCAGTTCGACTGAAAGGTAATTCAGTAACGGAGGAAAAGGGAACACAACAAAATTCGTAGAATAAAAGACCTAATTCTTTTGATAACGCTGCGAAATACGACTCCACAGATGTTTTCAAATCCTTTAACGATTCGCGCTTTATGCACCCTGCAGTTATCGAAGCACAGTTTACTGGGCACAATTTTGAGGTCTTTACTTGCGTATAGCTGATTTCAAACTGATTATTGTTTCTTTGTAGACATTCCTTGTTATTGTAGATCCTTTTAGCATAACTCAACCCATAAAATCCCTTCAGCATCACAGAAAACTGTGGCCATCACTTTTCCCGCTGAGAATTGCGTCTTCGCCTTCTTGGGTGGTGGAAAGTCCTACAATTTTAAAGAAGAAGTCCTCATCAGATAAACCCGCCAAATTATCCTTGAAAATTTATCGCTTACACAATTTTTGATCAGGATTGTGCAGCCTGGGAATCCACCGTGCTGACAACTTCCTTATTCCAAAATCATCTTCATGAAGGATTTAAAAAACAGATGTTTCTAATATACACCTGTACCTGCTTCGATTGCAATAACCAAAACGGTCACTCGACAATCAGTCAACACCAAATCTTCAACTTTCTTTATGGTCTCCTGTGTTCATGCTTCAAGAGGTCTTCTGCATTTTGGGTCATCCTGAATGGACTTTGCGCCTCATTTGAATTGCTTAGACCAAAATTTAACTTAAAAATAAGAGAGGCTATTTTTCTCATACATAGCCATCATTCTCTCATGGATATTCATTGGATTATTGCATTCCATCGATAGGATGTTTTGATGCTTATGTGTTCACTCATTTTTGCGCTTCTAACTCTATACAGAAATGACAAATCTTAAGCGAATTGTATCAAAATTGGAGGATACACTCTACAATGTCACAGAGACTTGATATAATAAAATTATTACAATAGCATTTTGTGTCCGTAGATAGGTAGATAGCATAAAAAACTCCCCTTGTTATCGCTGCCCCACCGCGTATTAAGCACAGCTTAGCAAAACGTTACCAGACGTGTAAGAGTAAATACAGTATTTAATATTCATGCCTATTGTAGTGGTTATATAACAACTACTACTATAACGATTAAACATAAATAAAAATTAGTTATTCTCAACTGAATTTCTGTTCATATACACCAACTTAGGTATTATTAATAATATCATTTACAGTAGTATTTCCAAAATTAATAACTAGTTACTTCAACCTTGTTTTAATTCAGCAGTTGTCATACACAATATACGATTCCATATATTAGAATTACAATCACGATTCATACCCACATAACCAAAGTTACCCAAAAGATACCTAAATGTTAACCTGTCAAAAATACAAGGTCATCATTAGTCAACCAAAAGTTAACCTGTAAGTTAACTATGTCACAAATTAGTTAACCATAGAGCCACCGTAAGGCATCCTCAAAATCGCTAAAAGGTTAACCGTGCAAGATGTCCAAGAGCTAACCTTCACACTCAGCTTTTGGTTAACCATAAAAGATGTCCAAAAGTTAACCTTGAAAGTTATCGTTTGGACACCTTCTCGACATACAGAAAAGTTAAATTCTGTTCTACTCGAGTGGCAGACAACATAAGTACCTTTGACTAATTTATAAGGATTTATGTATGCTTCCAAATTTTTTCGCTTGGGTTGTGGATTTATTTGAATAAATACCACGAGAATTTAACGGTCACTTTTTACCTAAAAAACGATTATCTATACAGTTAGCAGTATGGCAGCTAAGAAGGTTATACTTTTCTAGTACGCTAGTGTGGAATGTAATAGCGAGAATTGTCCAAAAGTTAACCAAGAAAAATGACAAAAGAATAGCAAAAATGATCTTAGAGCTTAGATGATAGCTTAAATAAACATAAACTTGTAATATGATTTATTGTATTATAGGTTCACGAACAATATTTATGTTTTTGTTATTATTTTGTTACTCATTTCAGCAAGTATTTAACTGAAAAGTGGGAAATAAACAATAATAAGTTGCCTTTAGATTCAAGTTGTAAATCGCTTTCTTATCAGTTGCAGGGCAATAAGATATTCGGACAGTAGCTAAAATGACGAGAATTTTTCCAAGTATCATCTTGTTAAGTTAGAGCGTTTATGCGAAAACTAACCACTATAGGTCGTTTTAAAGATATGCAACTATAATGTGCACTTGAAAGTTAATTAAAAGTCAACCTTTTTGGTTGCGATAAAGTTAACTATTTAGAATGACTATTTTTCAACTTTAACTTGAACGTAACAGATACTGTAGTTTTGGTAACCACCATGGATGCACAGAGAACGTTTCTAAGTTACCCCAGGTAGGTCATCTTTCCAGGTTAAGAAATGATCACGTTGTGGATGGTTAAGATTAACTCTGGTTATGTGAGTATATTTTTGAACTAATAACTAATTACTACTGTATTTAATAAGGAATCTCAAGATTTTGCTTTTAATTCGTTGAAAACTATATTCTAGTATTTTTTATGAATTAGCATTTTCACTAAAATATTGATTATGCATTTCACATCTCTGTAATTCTATTATATTTCATAGGTTTCTAATTAATCCTTATACCCTCTACTAATACATATATTTTATTTGCATACCTACAATATTAGTTAAACAAGAAATTGTGATTCATTATATTAGCTCAGTAAAATTTTAAAGTTCTTTTTGTTGTCGTATTTGTCTATTAAGTCCAAACTTGAAGGGTGTAAAAACCACAGAGAAATTACGCTACTAAAAATCAATTTATTTATTCACATTCCATAGATGAAAAAGTTAGTGGGGATGGAAAATATCAGTTTGTGAGTTATTGTATAATGTTCTGTCATTGCTGTCAAAATAATATTTAACGTAATTGTAACAATAAGAGGTTAACCAAAATTCCACCAATTCGCGAATTTCTCCATTCCATATGGATCGTACTCAAATTTTCAACAATATATTGTCGTTGGAATCTCCGAAGGTTATTTCGACTGCCTTGTCTATTCTTTAATACGTACGCCACTGTGCGCATTGGACATATTACCAATTATAGTTAAGCGGGTTGCCTATACATGTTGTCGTATATTGTTTGGAATTTGATCGGTCCTAGTTGTTTCCTTTCAAACCCTTGACATGGCAAAACTCACACAAAACGAAAAACTCCTGTCAGTGATAGCATTTGTAGTTGTAACATGTTCCATTGGGTTAGCACTATGTATTGGCCTTGTTTTACCGCGACATTGGACTACAGCAGGATATGTCAGCAATGACAGAAATCTAGAAGAAATCGCCAGACGCTGTCATTGCGGACAGAGAAAGATCACGACCAACTACATCGACTGCATCCCCCGCACTTTTTCTAACCGCTTTGTCCAACCTCCTAAAAACGTAGGAGAAGTTTGCGAATTAGTCCAAGATTATCCATACGTGGTATCCTTGCACGTAGCAGCATACCAAGACGACAATGCAGAGAGACGTTTTGCTTGCTCAGGAACGATTTTGTCTGAAGTGTGGATCCTAATTGGTAAAATTTGTACATTTAGTTCCGTTGCTTTGGACTAAATATTCTTGTTACCGCAGGTGAAGATTGCGTTTTCCGCGATGAAGAATTCTCTGTGATAAAAGTGCGAGCCGGAAGCATGTATTGGTCGAAGGGAGGAAAAGAATACCCCATAAGCGCCATCGCAAAATATAGCGTCGATGGCCCTACTGCAATAAAATTAACTAAATCTTTGGAATTTGGCAAAAACGTAAATACTGTTCGACTTTCCAGAAAAGGTATGTACACTACCTGGATTTCAGCATCAACCGTTGCATGGCGAAAAGGACACGACAGGAAGTTTGATAGGTTTGTCGTGTACAAATGGACGACCGCACCCTGCACAGATCACTGCCACAAGGGCGAAGTTATGGGAAATCCCAACTGTACCGAAAAGAAATTCACAAGAGCTTTGGTAGCGGAAAACAGACTTCTAGTTGGCCTTCAAGCCGGTATCTGCCATACTGGAAATACATCCACGATGATGTTCGAAGATGTGCAAGACGAGGGTTATCAAACTTGGTTTGAATTTCTTCTTGGAGACCAACACGACTCGAATAGGCCTCTGCAACCCCTGGAACGGGAACTCAATGGAACTACAGCTAGTCCTTTAAATATTTATGAATTGAGGGAATGTGTCGTACCGGATTCAAGTAAAGGAGGAAGTAGTTATTATAGTGAGGATGATTTTAATAACGAAAATGAAATTCGAACAGCTTCTGCAGATCAAAAAACTACGAGAGATCAATTTAGACCACCAGAAAATATAAAAACTGACACAAGCAAGACTATCATAACATTTAAGAAAACTACAATAATCAAATATAATGAACATACCGAAATAACTGAACAAACTGAGAACACTGAAGTACCTGAACCAACAGAGGCGTCTGAAATAACCGAGCACACTGAAAACACTGAGTACGATGACGATACGGAGCATGCTGAAAGAACTGAACGCCCTGAAAAAACTGGGCACACTGAAAACACTGAGTACGATGACGGAACGGAGCATCCTGAAAAAACTGAACGCACCGAAAAAACTGAGCATACTGAAAAAACTGAGCACTCTCACCAAACCGAGCATCCTGAAAAAACTGAACGCACCGAAAAAACTGAGCATACTGAAAAAACTGAGCACTCTCACCAAACCGAGCCTCCTGAAAGAACTGAACGCCCCGGAAAAACTGAGCATACTGAAAAAACTGTGCACTCTGACGAAACCGAGCCTCCTGAAAGAAGCGAACGCCCCGGAAAAACTGAGCACACTGCAAAAACTGAGCGCTCTCAAAACAACGAAAAAACTTCTGCTCGTAACGATGAAGGTACCGTATAAAATTTAAAAATCAAATTTCTACCGTTTGCAGATATTCGAAATCTAGATCAGCACATTCAATGTATTCAAGTGTGAAAGTAATCAGACTACGCATAACGCAAGTGTTATAATACATTGTTTCCAGATAACACATTCAAGACAGAAGCACATACGACAAAAACACGAACAGAAACCACTACAGTTGATAATCCAACTATGTTCCCGCCAATGTTTGTTAGAAGAGTGATGAGTGAAACGTAGAAGTGTGGCGTTTAGTAGGTGCGAGAATGACTAACATGGCGAAACTGTTAGTAACATGGTTGAAGAGAGCAGTGTTGCCAGTGGAATTCTTCTACCTTCGACAATAAATACTTTATATGAATTTAATTATAATAATTAAATGTTTTCCTTTAAGAGTTTTGTGATGTAATATTTCCTTTTTTTAATGCATATATATATATATATATATATATATATATATATATACCGGGTGCCCGGATTTCGAAGGGACAACATGGGCATCTTTCTTATTATTAGCAGTAGAGATTTGGTTGAATAGGCAATGTTGTGCAGGTTTAAATGCTAATTAAAATTCCGTTGAGAAAAATGTTAAATATATGAAAAAAGTTTTATATGAAGGTTAGTTAGTTTAATGAGACAAAGTTAAAAATCATATCAAAATAAAATTCAAGATGCCGGTTTTCGAAATATCAATATACACTTTCTTATCTTACATGGACGCCATATTGTTTTTTTACATAGGTAAATAGAATTGTTTTTGCTCTTTTCAGAGATGTATAACAACCTATGTCTGAACACAAATTTTGTATATAAAAATATTGTTTCAGTTCTAAATCAATTAGGCCGGAATAATAACCTGATTTGGCTCCTTGTGATACCTTTTTGTGGGATACTGTTCAAAATAATGTCTATGGTCCTACATACAACAATGTTGAAGAATTGCAGGAAGCAATACTCGAGGCATTTCACAGTATTAATGGCAATACTATCCGTAAATAAAATAGTGTTCAGAAACGGTGCCAACTTTGCGTTGCAGACAATGGTGGATTATTTCAGTAATTTAATATAGTTGATTATTGTTTTTGTAGTTGAGTTTGTATTACAGTTCGCTGTTATAGTTGAGATACCCAATGAGCCAATGCACGTCATAGATCACATGATCAACGAGCAGCAGTGCCGGTATCATAAAATAAAAAAACTCCAGAATGTAATTAGTCATTGCAGGGTATTCTTTTACTTTTTTCATATATTTACGTTTTAAATTTAGTAGACAACAGTAGGTTACCACAAAGTCCATGGTTTTTTTTTGAATAATTAATAAATTAAATTATACAAATGTATTATATTTTACAGCAGAGCTATTATTATGTGTCGTTACGTTGGTATTAAATCCAACATGTTTATACTTTGCTGTCAGAAATTATTGCAGCTGTCATTGAAGGTTGGTTGTTCGTAGTTTTCTCCTTGTATAACATAACAAGTGTCTTTGCACCGTTACAACCAATAAATATTAACTTCTACAATTTGAGTATGTTTTTATTTTAATAATTATTAGGTGCTGTGGTTTCTACTTGCTTTATATTAAATTAAAATGTGAGGTTACGTCGTTTGTTTGTTGTTCCACTTTAAACTGTTTCAATATAAATATACACATACAAGGTTGTGACGTCATAAAATTTATATATGACGTGCATTGATTGATTGAGTATCTCGACTATATATATAAATTTTGTTTTATTGTTATCCATTGTTACTCCGGCCCAATTGATTTCGAACTAAAACAATTAATATTTTTCATAAATTTGTATTCAGACATAGGTTGTTACACATAGTTGAAAAGAATTAAAAAAAACCCTATTCTCCCATGTAAAAAAAAACAATATGGTGTCCATTTAAGATAAGAAAGTGTATATTGATATCACGAAAACCGCCATCTTGAATTTTATTTTGATACGATTTTTAACAATGTCTCATTAAACTAAATAACTTGCATATAAAACTTTTTTTCATATCTTTTATAATAACGGAAATATTCGACTTTGTAAAAAATCCCAATTTTCAGATTTTTGAAATAAATCTAAACTATTCGGAATTTAACATTTTTTTCAACGGAAATTCAAATTGCATTCAAACCTGCACAACATTGTCTATTTAACCAAATATCTATCTTTAATAATAAGAAAGATACCCATGTTGTCCCTACGAAATCCGGGCACCCGGTATATATCTTCTCTTTGCAGTTTCTGTTTCTATATTTTTTAAAGATTTCTTAGGTGAAAGATGCGAAAACACGATCACTCTTCAAAAAAAGTCAATACGATAAAATTTGTATATCAAATCTCTATACAATATTTTTAATTTTACTTTAAAGTTGGTAATTTCTAAATTCTACACTTACATTAAATATGTTATCCAATAGCTGGGATCTATCTTGAGCCTGTCTTTTCTCTCTGGAATCTCCTGCTGATAACTTAAATTCGTATTGATGCTCCTGTAAAAATAAGGCTAGTATTAAAATGTGTACATCATGTAGAGGGTGCTCCAGAATTAAATCGCTATAGAGGCAACATAATATATCAAAGTAAGCAGCACAAATGTTTGACTAACAAGTTCACATCAAATCTCGTTTTGTTCGAGTAATAATATTCTAACGTATCGATTTTAAAAACAAAACTTTAAGGTTCAAATCGAGGCTGCATGTTTTGCATAAAGGTCTATAAGGTCCAATTCGAAATTTAGCGGCCCGAATCGAAATCTAGATGGAAAATCAAGACTTTTCGGCTTTCAATATTTAAAATCGAACCCTAATTAAATTTCAAGAACTCGAAGCTAATATAGAGATCCTACAGCTTAATTCAACGTCTCCAAAATTAAATTTAAAATTTTGTATCCCATGATTAAATACAGTCGAAATGGAACATTTATAATTAAATTTTGTTTATTAACTAGAAGCTGTTTCTCGACGAAATGCCTATTCCAATGTTAATAGATTAGTTCCGATAACTCTAATTTCAATAACTCGAATTTTTTGACAAGTCATAGCTTTTTATAATCCCTAGACTAGATTTGCTATCAGCAAATATTTCTGTAATTCGAAGTTAAATTTCTCAGAAATAAATGCGACTTTTTACCCCAACATTGTGATGTCTTCCGGTCAATGACTATTTACACTTTCGGCGGCGGTACGTCAATTGAACTTAAATAGTATAGTGTAGCACTCATTGTAGACATCGAATAGCGCGTATTTTCTATTCTTGCATATTAATGTGTAATCGAATAAAGTGTGTGCATAAAACGTGCAGTGTTATTAATCCATTAAACTCGTTTTTAAGACCTCATTCAATAAGTATGGGGCATAAATGGAAATTAAATACTTTGATCATAACTGAGAAATATTTTTGAGCGATTTTTGATAACATAAAGGGTGTGATAACTCAAATTATTATTGATTCCCCCTCAACTTTGACTTATCGAGGGTTGACTGTATCAAGGTAAAACTTGGAAAATTGGAGTTTTAAATTTGCTTCCTATGTTAAAATCTGAAGGCATAAAAGCTTCATTTCAAGGGGAGTCTCCAATTCTACAATACGTCAGTGTGCGTTATTTCAGCTATTATTGCTGGTTAAGCAATTTTTGTTATTATTTATTGTATGTTTCATTTAAGCCACAAACGATTATTGAATATTTTTAATACGAAACGGTGATTTAGACATACATTGTGTGGGATAGAATAACGTATGTACCTAATATAGTAATATACAGAAAATTAAAAAAATACGAGACTATTCAATTTCAAAATAACCTTCTTAGGTCCTGCTGGAACCTGCTGTATGATATTAATTATTAAAACGCAAAATAATTATTTCTACTTGTAACTGCAACTTTCTCTGAATTATCAAAAAATCATAGCAATGAAATTAGATCTAAAGAAAGTTTGCAGTGAAAGAGAAACCAGCAGTTTCACTTATTTTCATATTAAGTAAATAACAGCCGTCATTTTTATTGTTTTTAAGGTAAACTTACTTCTGGGTAGGTAATTTGTCCTAAGGTCCTTGGCCCTTCCACAACACCCGCTATCTGTAAAGCTTGAGTTGTTATTACTGTGATCAGTAACATCCATACGAATTTGTCCAAGATGTATACAATTATCTAAAGAAATAATATTACTGTTAAGGTTTAATTGTCATCGCCGTTTTATCCTGGTAAACATTAATACCATACATCAAACTTTAGGGCGATACAATTAAATTTTTTTAATATTTCTATATTGTATTGACATTTTAATTTCATTATCTACATATTTCTGTGGACTTATAAAAACAGAGAGTTAGAAGACTAACTATTAACGAATTTAACCAACCTATTTTGTAACAAAAACTAATCATACCTTACTCATTTTCCCTGTTATTTCCACTTTATTAAACACAACACTGCAAACACAAGGTGTTGATAATAATCGTTCGCGAATTGAAGAAGTATTGTCTTGGCCGTTGCTTTCGGTGGTCTATATAGACGATCGGGCATCGAAACTGATGTAATGCATCTCACTGACCTAGTAAGGACAACTAACTACTTCGTCCGTTTATGATAGGGCTTTCTCCTATAACCACTTTCACATCTCCTTCTAAGTCTCATTTCTGCACTCAAACTTATATGTGGGTTTTTGTATGTTTTGTAAAACGGTGGGTTATTTACTGTGTGAAAGGTGTGTACTGTTTAAAATTAATGCCAATACAAATACTTATCATACTCTCACTTAAACAATTAGAGTTTTTAATCAAAATTTAATTTAAAGATTTGTTTGTGTACATTTCTTCGAATTTTATTTGGAAACGAGAGCAGGATAGCCTTCGTATATGTATATTAATGCTTGCACTTGTTTAGTAACCAATTGTGTTCTGTTACATACAATAAGAGGTTATGAAGGTTCAAGTAGGTAATTATCCAGTCTACTCTGTTATGGAATACTTCAATTATGAAAGTATTAGTTCTTCAAACTTTATTCTAACTCAAGACTATCCACCAAATAGCAGAAAACTAAACAAAACCCCAACAAAAGTTTTCCTACTTTTTTAAATTTAAATTGTGGTTTACTTATTTACACGTTTGGTTTTTCCAGCGTTCGTCTTTCCGTAGCTATTATTCTGGTAGCTGATACAACATTTGATTTACTTTTTACACTTATGCTTGACGCAACGTGTCCGTTTTGGACAACAAATATTGAAAACACAAGATAACCGGGTCGCGAATGACGTCATTCAGAATTTTTGCACGATTTCAGAAAAGTTCGTTCAACTGTATTATTAAGCAATAGATTGCAAATGTATCCTTCCTACACATCTTTATTAAAAAATGGGAGCGTTGGCGTTGTTTATTATGCAATCTCCTTAGTCCTACTTCTACTTTTAATTGTTACAATTCAACAAGCTAAACGGAAGATTTTTCGGTTTTTAATTGTTCTATAACTTATAATACTAAAAATAATCCAGGAAGATTAGTTATAATAAATGCGTCAAAAATAGAAAAAAATACCTTTTAATTCAACATGCGTGTTCAAATTAATAAATTATGTTTTTTGATGTACCTTATGACCACCCAAAATGATTTAAAGAGCGTGAATTGCATAACAAAATATATATACATGTATTATACATGTGCGTCATAAAATGCCACACTTAACATTTTTATATACAAAGCGTTAAAAAAAGGTCGAATAATTAACCACACATAGTTCATCAAATTAAACAAAAACTTCTGAATCAACATATATGCGCAAGCCAACTGTAGCAAACAGATAGAGGCGAAATACAAAGGTCTAATGAGTCAAAGTCAGGCGATTACAGGGCCCTACAGTTAGATCTCTCACCCAATCCATTCGTCAATATAGGTCATAGGTATTTTCCTACATTGATTGAAAAATGTGTGGAAGCTACATCCTGCATGAAACAAAGATACTCCCTATCATTTAGTGGCACGTCTTCCAATAGTGGGGGTAAAGTGTTATTCAAAAAGTCAAGTTACTATTCACTAATCAATCGATTTCGTAAAAATGCTGGGTCTATCAGATGGTCTTCTAAAATATCCAGTCAAACAACAAGAATCGATGCTGATATATTTACTCGACAACAACGTGAATCTAGAAAACACCATTCTTGAAGCATAATCAGAAGCAGTAGCGGCTTGTACCTGCTGGACATGGTATGAGATACAATTGTGTACAAGTAAACAGATAACGTTTTTGACTGGTTTTATGAATACTACATATGGGTAAATTATCCGATCTTTTTAAACGCCTTGTACACATATGTAGTAAGGTTAAAGGTATTGTAATTATAATCGAATAATGATCATTACAGGAAGTTGTTTACAGGCGTAGTATATTTAAAGATGTAGTCCAACAAATATTGATAATTTCAAAAGACAGTTGTTGGATAATTGCTTAAAAGTTAAATATATTTTGGCAATAACAACTTATTCTGCCTCAGAAAACCTAATTATTTATATACCTTAAAACTTAAAAAATGTACATTGTATGCTTTCACTAACAGTATATTATATACAAATATACACAGATACTATATACATAATATGTTTATTTAAAAACAAAAATGCATTTTCCAATTTGCCTCACAAAAATTTATAAATAATACTTCTACACGAAAACGTATTGTATACAGAATTGATAAACAAATATTCAGTAAAAGGTTTATACGTAGTTACGTGTGATAATTAAGATAATATTAAATATTTCAAGAAAAGATACTGTAATCAAATTTGAAGTGTACATCTCTCAGGTAGTATAGGCACCGAGAAACTGCCGAACTACAGATGCTGGTCACAGCCAGTTTCGAGGAGAAGTAAATGTGTGGGTGGAAGTGATAAGAGGTCGTCTTCTAGGATCCTATTTTTTTGAAGAAAATTTGAATGCAATTCGATATTTATATTTTCTGCATTTTGATTTAATTTCAATTCTAGCTATTCTTTTTCCAAACAGTGAAAGTGCTGGTATGCCCACCCAAGCATTTGGGTTTAAAAAGATCCAAGTACAGATCACACTTGACGTTTCAGAAAACCATATTTTAGAAGAAATTACTCCAGTTACTGCAAAGGAGATCAAGACCAACATGAATCCAAGAGAAGCTCCGGGATTCGATTTGATTACAGGAGAAATTGAAGCAATTGTCCAGGAAAAGTTTAGTCCTGCTTAATTGCCTCGTCAATGCGGCATTTAGAATGAAACATCTCCCCTCCATCTGGTAAGTAGCGGAAGTAACAATATTACTAAAACCCGGACAACCTCCTTATGATGTGGAGTCGTATAGACTCATTAACTGCTCCCGGTTAGTATAAATTGTATAAAATGGCTGAGAATTCTAATAGAGGATAATAAACTGAGTCCAATCTATCAGTTTGGATTCATGCAGAAACATTCTACCGTAGACCAAGTACACCGGATAGTGGACGTAATAGGAAAGGCGTTAGCAGAAAAACAGGGGTGCTCTTCTGTTCTTCTCGACGTAGCACAAGCGTTCGACAAGGTCTGGCATGAAGGCTTGATCCATACGCTGAATAGGAGCGTATTAGGACCAGTCCTGAATCTGCTCTACACCAATAACATGCCAGAAATGCAAGAAATAGCCACAGCTACCTCTGCTGATTATACATACAGCCTTTCTTGCAGTAGGTCAAAATACAGTGAATTCCACAAACAAATTGCAAAGAGCTTGTGACAGTATAGTTCAATGGTCTAACGAAGGAAAAATTAAATTGAATGAACTTAAATTCAACCATATCAATTTTACCAATAAGAGAGGAACTGATCCACCTTCCACCAATATTAATGGCACTGTCCTCCTATTAGAAAATTCGGGCAAATACCTAGGTATGACCCTCCATGCGAAGCTACGATGGAAGGAGCGTGTTAAGAAGAGGAAGGTTGAACTCGGCATTAAATATAAACAGCACTATTGGCTCCTGGGGAGAGACTCTAAGTTGTCAATACAGCATAAAATTCTTATCGGTAACCAGATTCTCATACCCATTTGGTTATATGGTATACAGCTATGGGGTTGCACCAGGGAGTCCAACATCATGACCATTCAAACGTTCCAGAACAAAGTATGTACGCAATAAGGATATTCATCGTGATCGGGATTTCCCTTCTCAAATATGAGATTAGAAGATTTGCAGCGAAGCACGAAGCCAGGCTTCATCGGCATGTTAATGTGGAAGTTCTTCAACTGTTGGACAACCAACATATAGTTCGTAGGCTAAAGAGGACCAAGCCATTCGAGTTAGTGTAGTGTATCTGTGTGATTAAGAGCAGAGCACAATGCGCGATTGAGAGAGTGATACATGTATTAGTACGAGCTAGATTCAAACCTAGGACATCAATAGATGGACTTAAGTGTATGTAGGGGAGAGTTCGTCATAACGGGATACTCAACTTTTTTTTAATAAGTGGGGCCATCTACCTAATCACCGTTGTAATAACGACACATTACATATTTGTAGTTAAGGCAACTGACTGTAATACGTAAAGTTGGTTTGGTGCGCAAATAAAGCGGTTTATCTGAAAAGTGTGGTTGCAGTAAATTGTCAGTGCTACAATTATAAATATTTTTACGTGAAAAACGTATTAATACGTTGCAAATGAGTAAATTCTAATAATCTTATGATACTATTGATCAGTTATTCGATCCTGTACCCTAGAATCTATACCTATTCTTAAATATCGATAATTCGATCAATTACATATTTGAACTTGGGCGGGTAAAACCGGATACCTTACGGTCGGTCAAAAATGAATGCTGTCTTATTTTGCCCAACCGTCTGATTTTAGTGCCGGAACGGGATTTTAATTGAAATAGCTTCCCTGATTGATTTAGACAATGAGAAAATACAAAAGAAAGACGAACAGGCAGTCGTGGAATGAAGATTCTATGCACCAGGCTGTTGAAGACGTTTTGGATGGACGAATGGGATACCTTAAAGCATCCAAAAAGTATGAGGTTCCTTGCACTACCCTAGAAGCAAGGGTTAACAAGGTGAAGGAAGGTGTACTTCCTCGAGAACTGTCCTCTAGAAAAGGTTTAGGACGATATAAGGCAGTTTTCTCTGAAGAACAATAATCTGATATGGCACAACATATCTTAGCTATGGAGGCTCGTCTCTTTGGTTTCTCATTAAGCGACCTACGAAGTTTAGCTTTTGAACTTGCAACCCGTAACGGATTATCACATCAGTTTTATGAAAACAAGAAAAAAGCTGGAAAAGCTTGATTGTACGGTTTTCTAACATATGGAAAATACAAGCTCACTCCTAACCGTACTTATAATGTGGATGAGACCGGTATAATGACTGTTCCAAAAAAGCGTTCGAAATGTTTAGCATTGCGTGGAAAGAGACAAGTTGGCAGTATAACTTCAGCCGAACGTGGGATCCTTGTCACCCTGAAAATTTGCATGAGCGCTATAGGACTGTTCATGCCGCCAATGTTCGTTTTTCCCCGAGTAGATACATCTCCATTTCATTTTTTACATTTTTGCTTACGGGAACTGGTCTTACTAGTCGGCCCATGTTTCATTTGTGATTTTATATTGCCACATTCAGCACATATTGCAGAATAATATTTACTTCCACCTTTTCCGCCGGCCTCGGTGGTCTAGTTTTTAGCGCATTTGCCTTTAGACCCGAGGGATGCGGGATCGAACCTGGCTGAGTTCGGCGAGATTTTTCTAGCGGGGAAAAATCTGAAAGTGCGCCTTCTGTCGGATAAGAAGTAAAGCCGTAGATCCCGTGCCACTACGATGTGTGACACGTTACAAATCACTACTGGAGTTGGAATTACCCCAGATAGGCAAAATTCTTAGTTAGGGTGTACAATAAGCCAATGACGGCTGCTGTGCTTGGAGATGCTTAGAAAATCGCGTCCTAGATCTCGCTCTTTCAAATCAATCAAGGGCAAAACCTGAGCTTCTGGATAATAATAATTCACCGCCCAGCAGTACAGCTGCTTACCATTCTTCTGAATGGATGCAGAAGGAGATCTTCCTAAGCTGGTGGAGAACTTTATTCAATTTTCCAGACCGTCCAAGGACAACCCTGTTCTTTTGTTCTTAGATGGCCATGCAACGCACATTAAAAGTATAGCACTAATTGAAGTGGCTAGAGGAAATAATGTTATATTGGTATGTTTTCCTCCACCTTCTACCCACCGCTTGCAGCCGCTGGACGTGAGCTTCATGGCGCCATTGAGCACATATTATTATTATAGTTCAGAAGTTAATAGGTGGATGCAGCAACATCCAGGCCGACCTATTACTATCTCACAGATCGGAAAGCTATTTGGCGATGCGTTCATGAAGGCTGCCAGCATCCAAGCCGCTGTTAATGGCTTTCGTCAAATAGAAATTGGTCCATTCAATCCAGATCTCTTTCCAGAATGGATGTTTAAGCCAGCAGAAACAACAAATCGGGCTCTGGAAGACCGTCTTGAAAATACAAACATGGAAAATATTGATCGTTTTATTACGCATCCAGTTACTCCATCACCAAGACTTGCAAACGAAGTAATTCATGAAAAGCCACTTAGAACTTCATACCAAAGAAGCCGGCCCCGTTTCTTCTACACAGTTTTATCCAAATGCGACTCTTTCGCGCTCATCGTCCGACACTTCACACGATAAGGTAACAGTAAGAGGATGAATTTTATAGTTTCACCTGAGCAAGTTGTTCCAATTTCCCACGGCCATAGGAAAATTAACCCTAATGATAAGAGGCGACGTTAAACTGTTATTTTAACATCATCGCCTTATAAAAAGGACCTAGAGGAGTCTTGTAATCCAAAGTGAAGCAGAAATCCTAAACTTGACTTGAACCGTGGAAACAAAAAAGCAAAAGATAAAGTCGCTAAACAATCAAAAGCAAAAAAGTCAAAGGCAAAGGAACCAATCAGAAAGGAAGATAGTTCAAATGAAGAAGACAAAACAGAAGACGTAGTCTGCATCTACTGCAATGATCAATATTCTAATTCCAAATCAGAAGATGGATGGATTAAGTGCCAGGAATGTGGAGATTGGGTCCACGAATCATGCACCGAGGTGGAAAGTGAAGAGTGTGGGGAGTTCTTGTGTGCATTCTGTGCGGGAAATTAGTATTATTAGTATGAAAATAAAGATATTTCCTTTTACTCGTAGTTTAATCTTCTTACTTTACTGGAGGTAAAAATTATCTCTAAATTTCACACACAATGACTACTAATATCCTGTTTTACCAGACTAGGTAGCCAAAACAGGACACTTGACAGTATTTTAAAAAACAGTATTTTTTTCAGTTACCCATCAATATCTGAATAAATTGCCACGTTGTATGAAAGCGTGGATGTCCTTAAGTGTCAGGAAAAAACATTACTCGTAAGTTTTCTTGCACTAAGTATCCCGTTTTACCCAACGCTCCCCTACTCTTTATTGTTAAGACTTAACATAGGAAAATTAATAGTTTGTCAGTATGACCAGTTTTAATCATATAAACACTGTACAGGTGCTATAAAAGAAATAAAACACATACTCAGAATTTTTTCTAAAAATATACAGCGTATTCCACTTGAAATAAGAAAATTAGCATTACTTTCGGTGAAACTAGGAAATCGTAAATTTATGTAAGATTACAAAACACAATTTTGGTCAATTATCTTACTAACGAATAGAACTACTTTTGTTAACACCATAAACACAAATATAATTTAAAAGGACCAAAGCAATTCAGAACATCGACAATTTTGACTACATTTTATTAGCTAATAATTCATTAACTCGGTCAACAACACAATGTGCTGCTAATCTACTCCTACATAATATAATATCGCTTGTCTTGCTTATATTACATAAACATATATATTTTGTAGCCAAAACGTTTTCGTCCAAACTTAATTTCTTCTCCTCTTCTTGTTAGCCTTCTGCTACCCATCTGTGGGTATAGGCCTCCTCTAGTCCCTTTTAATCTTCTCGGTTTATCTTCGGAGTTCACGTTGTTATTTTTACTTGGAGTTTGTCGCCGGTAGGCTCTGGCATGTTTCCTTCTTATTTGTAAAGTTCTTTGTAAAACCTTTCGACCTCTTTCTATATATCCTATTTATTTTGTAGTTCCTTCTCGTCTTTCTCGTAAATAGACAGCATTTGGGTTCTGTACATAGGTCGACGTAGGACCTTCATGTTTTTGTTCTTTTCGATTACTTCTAATATTTGTTTTTCTTTTCTTTTCCTGCTGTCTTCTTTCATAGTTCTTCGTATTAGTTTGTTTAATTCGACATATTCGATTATGTCTCTTTTGTCGTTACTTAAATAAAACAATTTCACTTATGCATCCTAAGAAAGAAAGATAAAGAAAGAAAAGAAATAAATGGTCCTGTTCTTGTTGACACCCGATATACAAAATTCGCATCCCAAATTCAGTTCTATCGCGTCTCGCCAACTTTGCGCTAGAACGTCCAAGATTTCAGATATAAATATATTAACATGTAATGTCTCCTTGGACCTTGCTATTTTCTGAGGTTGGTCGTAATTTTTATTGTAATTCGTATTTGTGTATTTCTTTTTAAGTTGACTTACCATTAATTTTATACTTGTATTAAAGAGATAGTGTTCTGGTAAAATATAAAAAATGCTAAATATTTCATTTATTAAACTGTAACTAATCGTTCTGTTTTACGGAAAAACGGAATTTATTATTTACCTATTTGAACGTCTGATTTTTCATCACTGTGCCATAAAAATAAATATAGTTATTAGCCATATTGAATGTTGTAAAAGACAAGAACCCCGTTTCTCTTAAGCACATAAAAATGCAATCGTTAACATTATATTTTACGGTCAACGGGGTCACCTTTAAAACCCTCACTTTGTATATAACCGACATTTCACAATTTCGACGAGTTTGTATACTTGATTTTGAGAAAGTAGGTAAAAAGTATATAACGTAGTTAATAGCTGACCCCAATGTACGAGCATTCTTGACGTGGCAGTAAAATAATTATCATACAGTCTGATGTACTTGCCGTTTGTGTCTGTTAGTTATTTATTTGTTATAATAAAACCGATTATGTGTTACAAATTGATGGAAGTTAATGATATACAGTGGGTGCATGTAATAGAGATTCGGAAACGATTATAAGACACAAATGACTGTTCTTCTTCCATTTTAATTATGTTGACATTATTAATACCAAGCGACTATGAGATTACTTTATCGGTTTATTCACTTCTGTATATTTTGAATAAGTTGATGCGAGATACTAAGTATTATATACAAATAATAAATATACAGTACCCAAAGCTATCTATAACCTTACAATCATGTATGAACACGTATATTGGATATGCACCAACTATGTCAAAACAGATAGGTTTAAAAGATTTAAATTTTCCAACAAATTTACAAATCTACACAAATTATTCAACCTAAAGCAATCATTAATATATGTCTTAAAACGGTTATAACTATTTATACTAAAGAAATGAATATAAATGTTCATACCTTTTGTACTAATTACATACTACGTTTTAAAAATGTCATAATGACGTAAATATATAGCAAATTGAGCATAGCATGGCTACCAAAACCTATCACAGCCCTAAACCTGGCTTTCCGCGAACGTTCCCAAATTACACAAACTTGGAAATTTCTCTGGACACATTTTTATTGAACTCCCTTTGAGTGATTCTTGATTGCTGAAAAATATCGAAAGTTAATCGAAGAACAAGAAATAAAAATTTGTTATACCGCTAGGGCGTCTTGTAGCTCAAGATTATATAACCTCTGAATGCCCTTCAAATTTCTTCTCAAAATTTTCGCAAGTTCATTTCTAGTAATTCTGTACGGCGGTGGTTTTGTAGAAATGTTTAAGTTTGGGTTGGGCGTAGTAGTGGTAGTAGTCTAAAAACGAAAACAACCTTAAAGTCACTAAATTATTACAATAAATATGGTGCTTACCGGAGCATTTTCAGGTAAAAAATTTGCGTTTAACATGTCATTGATCGAGTTGTACGTAGATTTTGTATCGTTCCATTGCTACAACAAACATAATGGTTATTTTGGGGTAGAGTTAAATTTCGAAACTGTACCTCAAAAATTAAGCCAAAGACTTGACGAACAGGTCCTATTTTCGTTTTCGTTTTGAAAAATACGGCCCGTCTATCTCGTGGATACTTTGTGGCAGGAGAATTTGAAACCTGAAAAATTAAAACCTTGTAAAGCACTTGTTTATGCAGTGTTGTATGATGGGTTGCCTACAGCAACTATTTATATAACTGGTGTGACGATTAACACTAAAGTACACAACAACTAAACATTAGTGTTAATGCTAATATTAACGAAGCAAACATTGTCAAAAATATTCTGTTATAGTGTTTCTTCGTAAATGATGGATATTGCTTTTCGCAAGAATATATAATCACACTTGCCAATTTTGCAATAATTAAATCAATAGTTTATTCACCTAATTTGTACAATTTTTTTATTTATAAGAACAGCAAATACTATTTTATAAAAAATAATCTTAATGTATGTGTAATAGAGTTTGAAAGACAATTTCAGCTGCTAGATTAAATGTCATCAGTTTTCTTTCTGTACGAAATATAATCAGCCTAGTATTAATATACAGAGTTAATCAAATGTATGGAACCATCCATAAAGCTCGGTAACCCTTTGTTAGATTTTTCTGAATTTTCGTACAATATGGCGGATTCGAAAATATTATCGCCACGTTTTCAGTTTTTTCAAAATTCCTGTCAACTTCATTATTTTAAATGTAACACCCTATATAATTTTTATAACATTCGATAGATAATGTTTCAACGAGTTCATTGATATACCATGTGATATTTCTATTTTCAATAATAACAGAGATATCTAAAAAAAACGATCAAAGTATTCTTGAATTATTAAAGCTGATTAGAACAAGAAGGCTGATTAGAAATGTAAATATCTTAATTATTAGAATATTTTGACACATTGTCCATACTTTTCTTGACTCGATCAAGTCTAAGTTATAATTTCCTTGATCGTATTGTGAAACAACAAAACTTTATCGATAATAATAAGTATGTTACTTTCGGAAAGAGACCGTATTGAGATATTGATGATGAGTGATTTCGGAGATAGAAGGAGAAGTTTCAAATCTCTTCAATACGACTCGCCCAGATCGAGACCCTATATCACGAAGTAGAGTATCCAAAACATTGAAACGATTCGGGCATACTGGGAATGTGAAGAATATTCGGAAATCGGGACGTCCAAAAACAGCAACTACGCCTGAAAAAGCATTAAATGTTGTAGTTTCAGCCGTGGATTAATCACATACTTCTTCAACTCAATTAGACTTAGATAATGGAATAAGTTAAATGTCGGTGGTGAGAATTTTGAAGAAGGAGAACATGAAGCCGTATAAAATGAATTTTGATCCACGAACTGATTGAGGGCGATTCTGATAGCAGAAATGAATTTTGTGAAATTTAAATGGAGAGAGGTAATAACTTCATTAGGAATATCTTGTTCTCTGATGAAGCCACTTTTTGTCTATCTGGGTCGGCCAACAGGCAGACTTGTCGATACTGGGATTTCGAGAATCCGCATTGGGCCCAAGAAAGCCATATTGAATTCCGTTGACGTTGACGATGTCAGTTTCGAATCCGCCATATTTTGAAATCACCCTGTACGAAAATTCATAAAAATCTAACGAATGGTTACCGAGATACGGATGGTTCCATACATTTGTTTAACTCTGTATAAATAATATACTATGGAAGTGTTTGTTCAATTGTTGCTCTTAATAAGGAACATAGTATACTGAGTTAATTAACCTAAATTTGCATTCACGAGTGGGTCAATAACAGATTCAACCAAAGCAAACAGAGCAACACAAAACTATACATCCTAAATATTCCAGATACTTGGTTCTTGCGGCAATTCTCTAGCTTGGAAATAATAAAGCAATTGCAAATTGCATTGCTGGCAAAATTCTATTAAGCCTTGTTTTATTTTCTCCTAAGAATTTCTTTTCACCAGTCTTATGTAATTTGCAAATCCACCATCTTTTTGCATGTTTTCTCTCTATCCAGTGTTCTATGTTTGTACGCCTGTTCCAACATGTATTCATTTTATTGTAGATTTTTACTGCAGGTGCCGTCCATTCTGTTTCCGTTTTAAAAGCTTTTACGTTCTGCTGTTTCTCTGCGTTTCATATGTAATTAAGTATTTGTTTCTTTAGACCTTTATACATATACATATTTCACGGTTTCACAGTTATACGCTTGTTGTAGTTGTTTACCTACGGTGGTCCCGATACTTAGGTAATGGTGCCCATTGTACCTTCCCGTCGCGATCTTAGTGGTCAAACAGTCGGGTCGCTTTGCGTAAACCCAAGATACTGCTTAGTGGCAGCTCGTGTATGTGTCAAAAGTTAGGAAATCTGAATTTAGATAGCTGTGGCTGAGTACCGCGAAGCGGGGCATTCACAGCACATGCTATGAGGTTTCTTTCTCCATTGCGCATCTACAACAGACAGCATTGCTTCCAGCGCTGATAGTGATTACAGATTGTCATATGAGAAGTTTCACTTGAGTTCAGTTGCGCAGTGGCATATTTCTGTTATCTCCAGCGAAGCTCATTTACTTACTAAACGTTGACCACTACAGATAGGGTACACTCTGAGAAAAAGTACGCGTTACTTGTGTTAGCAAATGGGTACGAGTCCGTTCGTTTACTAACATGAGTGTACTTCGCCGACGTGGACAACCGAGAGTAAGTGCATCTCCTTTGCTCCGAATGCTGTTTTGCTTCCTGTTCTGCGCATCTCAAGTGAAACTTCTCATTTGACAAGTTGTAAGTGTTTGTTCATACTACAGGGGGCTGTCAGAAAGCTTTTACCATCCTGCGATCTAGTATCTGCTCAAAGCAAGGGCGTATCCAGCTCCAAACGGAAGTGGGGGGGGAGAGCGATTCGAAGCCAACTTCCTTCATGGGGGAAGAGGTCCAAGGGGGGCATGCAATAATGCACAATTACAAAAAAAGGATTAATTGTAAACTACAGCTTCCACTAATTGTTCCTTGTTTGCGAAAACCCATTGACGATGAATGCTTAGTATGGCTAACCCATTTAATCTACTTTCGCCAATAGTGCTTCTAAGCCATGTTTTAATTCGACAAAGGGAGCTCAATGAACGCTCTATAGAGCTTGTTGGGCAGGGCTGTGAAAGCAAAATCAGTAGCGCCTTTCTAATGGTTGGAAAAACCAATTCGCTTCTTTTAAAACCTCGCTGATATCTGGCGCTTCTTTTACCTCATTCCACATTTTGAACCACAATTCCCTTTCTCCTTTGATACCTTCCAAATTGTAAAAAGTTGCACAAGATGAAGTACTTTCATTCCATTCCCTTCCTTCAATCAAACATCTCTCATGATATTCGGTTGGAAATGTGCCAATGAAAGTGCAGGCGATTCGTCTGCAGAAAATCTGACTTCTAAAGATGAAATGATGAAATCCAAATAAGGAATTATTAGAGACCTTCTCCAAAATTCGGATGGATTTCCGGTTGGGGGGTTATTATTATTATTAGATGTTAGGGCTTTGGCCTGTATATGCCTTCCGTCACTTCCAACCTTAATGTTTTTTTTGTAACTTATGAGCCCTCTCTTTGTTAGAGAATTTGTAGGCGGTTGATAAATCTTATAATGTCTGTGGACTTCAAGTCCCTTATTTCGATAGGTGTCATGGTTGCCTTTCCGAAAATGTTGTGTCTGCGTCGACATGCAGCATTGCATTCGCATTGAATATGTTTTGCCGTTTCCGCTGCCTCGTTACATAAGCGGAAGATTTGGTCCTCAGCTTTACCAATCTTAAAAAGATGGTATTTTAATGTTGTGTGGCCTGTGAATAGGCCAGTGATTTTCAATTTCATCTTGCTGAGGGACAAAGCAAGTTTCGCTTTATTTTGCGAAACAGTGATGAACTGTTTTGCCTGACGTTGTCCTGGTATATTCTGCCAGTATGAGGACTTTTGTTGTTCCTCCCATGATTTGACTGCCTGTTTTATGTGGCTTTTCTGTATTCCACAGCAAGGTTCAGGTTCAGTGAATGGCGTCGTTGCTCCGCGTTTTGCGAGTTCGTCGGCCTTTTCATTGCCTGGTACGCCCTCATGCCTTGGCACCCACCACAGAGTAATATGGTTTCTGCTTGTCAGTTGTTTGAGGTTGTTCAGGCACTCCCAGACTAGCTTTGACTCACAAGTGGAGGCCTTTAAAGCCTTTATTGCTGCTTGGCTGTCTGTGAGGATGTCAATTGTTGCACCTTTACATCCCTTCCTGAGGTGTATCTTTGTGCAGAGGTTTATGGCATAAACCTCAGTCTTGGAGGTAGCAGTTATGGCACCGAGGGGTTCGAAAATGCGGCAACCGGGTTCATAGACCCCCGGTCCAGTTCCTCCTCCTTCTATCTTCGAACCATCCGTATACCACTGGAGGGATCCTTTCTTGAAGGAAGATCCTCCCGAGGACTACACTTCCCGGTCGATGAACGCATGTAGCCTTTCCTCCTTTTGCACCTGAAGTTGTAGGGGAATTAGTCCAACAAGGTCTCTATTGCTGCAGTTGAACAGGTGCTCATTGGTGCATAAACCCCTTAACTGTAATGAAATGTCTTCGAATAACACAATTAGTTCTTCATGAAGAAAGTGCCGATAAGAATCACTAGTTACGCGTTCACGTAAAAAACAAGGCCCAGTGAGATTATTTCTAATAATACAAGCCTATGCATTGAAAAAAAATGGATGCTGGAATTTTCTTGCCATTAAGAAACGGGAGTTTTCTTTAGCCCGTAGGTGATTGTTAGGAAAGTTCTTAATCGCATCCCTCGAAAAACTAGCTTTGTCTAGGAACAGCATTTCAGTCAGAAAGTTTGGGTTTTGAGCTACTGCTTCAAGTATACATTGATCGAAACCACAAAAAATCCGGGGCAAAAAGATTGCACGTGCTGGAATGGTATGGGGTAGAGCCAAATTTTTGAATGTGGTTTTGTTGCTTATATTTTACTGCACCGCAGCTTTCCATGTACTTGCGGAAGGATTTCCCTTAACTTGATGAACTACTTCTTCCTGTAGTTGTGGTTTGTAACCGTCCTTTACCTACCGGAAAGGTTATTTTCTCTCAGAAATGAACCAGACTCCGTTAGTGTAATATGCACTCGCGTAAAAGTCTTATCACATCGTAATCATTTACCCAGAAAAATTTCATGGCATATTCGCCTTGCCTCCAGCGCATTTCTGTCCGCAAGACCATAACATTACTGTATATCAGCTTTTTTGGCATTTGCAAACTCGGGCATGTTGTTTACAAACAAAATAATATTCACATGCTACAATGCAACCAATAAGATCACTATTTCAAGTATAACTTTAATTTTTTTGACAGTTAAAAAGTTTAGAAATGTATAAATTTGACGTTGACACCAGCGGTATTGCGATTCTGATTTGCACATTTACATACTACACCAGACGCTCGATTACGTGAACTAATTCAGACCCGAGTGTGTTCACATTATCGAAATGTTTACATTAGCAAGCGTGATTTTATTAATAAGCAAATTTAATAAAAAACAAAACTTATTCTGACAGCGATAAGTAATACATATTTTTAATGGGAAGAATAATTAGCTGCTATTTAGTAAATTTGCACTTAACATTGCCTTCCAATGCCTTTGCACGTAATTTACGGAGAACTAAAATATTCGTGTTTGTTATTTCTTTTCTTTCAGCCCAATCCAAAGCTTGGTTAAAAACTTCTATAACTTGCTCGTCAGTCACTGCACTTCTAACTTCAATTGGAAGGTCTTTATCATCACTGCCCTCATCTTCCTCCTCATTTACATCATTCATCTGCTTATCTTAGTTCCATAAATTAATATCAACTGGTGTAAAAGGAATGTTAGGATTCACTATTTTCAATAAATCAATAACATCCAACGACGCACTGACAGGAGCATCAGCATCGGATCGCAGTTGTTCCCTATTTACGCTCCAAATGTATCGCACGTTCTTTGTAAAATTTGTGTCTTTAAACGCTTAATTTTACAGATTGTTGCTTTCGATACTCCATATTTTTGTGCTAATTGTGTCACTCCCGCACCTAGTGCAACCTCGTCTATGATTTTTCCTTTGCAACTCAATCTTAAACACTTTATTTTATTGAATATGGTTGCCATAGTTGTAATGCATAAACGCATGCGATATGCCTGGCTTAAGTTTAACAACGATGAAAATGAATCAGCGCTGTTCCTACAAATAATTTGCTGAGAGTCACGTATGTACATCATAAAAGCAATTTAAAAAAGAAGTGTTTACGTTATCGAGCTGTACAGCTTGTTTACGTTATCGGGCGTTCTATTTGATTCTATAGTAGAATTTTGTGTTTACGTTAGCGCGATGTTTCCATTATACGGTGTTTACGTTATCGAGAGTCTGCTATATTTCGTTTGTAAATAGGGTTAACAAAATTATAACTTTTGGGAAATTATCAACACCAAAAATTTCAAAAATAAGGCATTTTAGGCCAAATATTTATTTTAATTTTGTCTTAAAATCGGTCAAAAAATCATCCTCTGAAGTTTTCGATATTACTTAAGAAACATCCTGTATATGCTGCTAAATTTGATACATTTACTTTATCAATTATTTATACTATTATATTTAATAATAAATGTTTGCCTTATATGTATATTGGTATATCTGATTACATATTTTCCCGACTTACCTCTTGAAACACACTATAGATGGACATTTCCCTTATGGGTTTACTGCAGTATTCTAAGGAACACTAAATTATTTCACTTACCGTTTTGTGCTGTTCATCATCTTTACTGGGTTGTGAGTTCTGTAAAGTAATGGCTATGCACGAAACGAGGAATAAAACGAGCGTTCTGGTAATTAGTTCCATGCCCTGAAACATAAAAGAATTAATGTTATGAAACGATTGTGTTTGTAAACATGCAATTCTTAATATATAGAGCGTTGTAAGTAATTATATAATATATTACAGACATTGTTATAAGTCTTTATTATTATGCATATTTAAGAGACTCTTTTTGTAGACTAGAAGCTTAACTGAGTGAAAATTGGATTATTAAATTAAATTCTCATTTTACTTGAAATTTTGTACATAATTACGTGTGATCTTCGAGATTAAACTTCAATTATTTCAAGTATTTACGAGTTTACCATTTGTATAAATTATAATTTTATAATTATAACTGAAACTGGAAAAATAACAGAATAGAGAAATTTTAAGGATTGCTCTAAAATTAGAAGCCGTTTCTTGTTGGTAACTGATTTAAGGGTGCTGTTAATGTAATCTTCTTTAGGTATTCAGTCCTCTGTCATAGATTGTAATAAGGAGTGATTAATAGCGTTCTGTTTCATCGTCACTTTCACTTTGGTTAAACCAGGGAAATTGTGGAATTAGGACGAAAATGAATATTTGTATGACGAACGCATGCTGGAATCTATAACAGCTAAGGTTCTCGCAGCCGCAAATTAAATAGAAAACCCCATTATCACTCCGAGTAATTTATTGGCATAGCTTTCACCTTTATTGTATTTTTAATGATTGGTTTATGCAATAGAATGCGTCGCATACAAATGAGTAACATGAGCATGCAATTAGCTACATATTCACGCTGATTAAGGATAATAAAACTATAAGCATACTTGTCTGTAAGCTACTCCTGGAACAAATTTTTCAAAAATGTTTACATAATTGAGGACCGATAGGTCCTGTATCAAAGCACCTAATACAATTCTTAGCATTGTTTTAAATGCAACAACTAGGTACCTAATTATTTAACTTGCAGAAATATTAAGACACACTCCAGTTACTTTACACACAGCTTATTTGTTATGTAAGTCAGTTTCGCACTTGCCTATTCGTGTTTCGGCAGTATTTTTCGTAATAAATAGTCATAGAATGTATACAGCGCGTTCGTAAATAATTGGAATAAATTTTATAGTTGTGATATTAATTCCAACAATTTGAACAACACCTAGTCGGTTATGGTGTTATCTTGAACATTTAGTATCCTGGCCTGAATATTTAACATCTATCGCAAACTATTTGATAAGTAATCCACGATATTCCTTTCTTTATCCTATCCAAACTAAAGGTGACGAGGGCAGCCTTTTAAGTTTTTTCAAACGACTACTAGGTGGTGCTGTTGAGATGCGTCATTACTATTTTCGTAAAATTTGACATTTGTTATTGTGAAAACAGTGGCCGCTTAGAAATTGAGCGAGTAGTTTGTTTACAATGAGCGTTTAAAAAAGCAATTTTGGGAAAAATGGAAATTTCAACTGAAGGTTTTCGTTGGATGATTTTTTACTGTACTGTAAATGCCTAACTCAACAACAATGCATAGAATCGCTTCGTTCAACTTTTGGTAATGAAGCACCATCAGAAAAGACTGTTTACAATTGGTTTGCAGAATTTCGTCGTGGTCGTGCGTCCGTCAGTGATGAATTTCGTGAAGTTCGACCAAAATCGGTTGTTATTCCAAAAAACATAGATGCTGTGCGCAACATGATTGAAGTAGATCGACATGTGACTTACAGTGAGATAGAGGCATCCTTAGGCATATCGAAGATTGCAGTATATTCGATTTTGCATTTTACATTTATCTCTGAAAAAGATCTGTTCCCGATGGATTCCGCATAATTTGACCGAAATTCAAAAAAGGCTCATGTTAATTGGTGTAAGGAAATGTTCAAAAAATTCGAACGAGAAACTGCAAAATCCGTATACAACATCGTAGCAGGTGACAAAAACTTGGATATTTTTGTATGAACCGGATACTAAGCAACAATCCACTGTTTAGGTGTTCCAATATGAACCGAATCCCACAAAAGTTGTTCGTTCACGAAGCACTTCCAAGAAAATGATCGCGTGCTTTCTTCGGGTGTACTGGACATGTCGCAACCATTCCTTTAGAGGATCAAAGAACAGTCAACACTGAATAGTATACAACAATTTGTTTGCCAGAAGTCATCGGCGAAATCAGAAAAAATAACCGAAAACGTCGCAACATTCTTTATCATGACAATGCCACCTCTCATACAGTACGTCAACCAACTGATTATTTAAAAGAGAAAAACATCGAATTAATGTGTCATTGCCCGTATTCACCTGATTTGTCGCCTAACGACTTCTTTGTGTTCCCGAATGCCAAACAAAATTTGCGCGGACAACGATTTTCATCACCCCAAGAAGCTGTTAAAGCCTTCAAAAAACATGTTTTTGAGATACCAACTTTAGAGTGGAAAAAATGTTTCGAGAATTGGTTTGAACTCATGCAGAAGTGTATAAATCTTAAAGGCGAATATTTTGAAAAGGAATGAAACAGTTTGTTTTTTTCCTAGTTTTTATAAAAACTTAACAGGCTGCCCTCGTATTAATCAGGTCTTTCTATTAGAGAAACAGTAGCGTAACTAAGTTGTGGAATTATAAGCCCTGGAAGAATAAGCAAAAACATAACCTCATAGTAAGCTTCTTCTGTCAAACTTAGTTTGATCTGCAATTGACAATAATCGCAGACTGTTTAATTATGCACGATTAAAACTCGAAGCTACACAGAATGTCAATTTGAAAACGTACAATGTGTTGTGTTTTTGGAAGCAGAAGAGGTATAGAATTTTTCTAGGAAATCATCATGACTCCTAAGGTAACGTTCCCCTTACAAACTTTAGACTCTAAGAAACCCAATAAAAAATTTCAAATTGTAACACTCAGCTTTCTCATTGAAAAGCTCTTACAAAGTACTATCCAATATAACAAATTTCTTTCCCTGCTCGTTTTGGGAAAATTACCAAATAAAACTCAAAAGGTTCTGAAACAATTATCGTAATACAAATTTGAAAATATTAGTTTAAACGTTCAAAATGATTTCCATTATTCTCTAGGCAATAGCAAAATCTACTCTCAAATTTTCCCCTAACTATTTGGAAGGTTTGTTGCGGAATAGCTCGGAACTCTTGATTTATTCCCTGTCGCATTGTGCGATGAACTGCAGCCGAGTTTTGTAGACGAACAAATTTTAAATGAGCATGGGGTCATGGGTCAGATTTTGGCCCCATTAGACTTCTTTCTATGGGACAGAAGTCCAATGAGGTCAAAATCTTGAGATCTTGGGGGCCATTCTATCATCCTGAAACGAATCAGGAAAAAAAATTGCTGCTTTTTGTAAGAGCTTTTCAATGAGGTACCGCACAGCGGGAGTTACCATTTGAATTTTTTCGCTGGGGTGGCTAGAGCCTAAGGGGTTGAATTGGGAAGAATATCTTATGAGACATTATGGTGCCCCCTTCATGTTGTAAAATTTTTTTCTAGGTTAGTTCAGTATCTATTTGGTTCCAGAAATATAACACACTGTACGTTTTCAAATTGACACATTGTATATATGTAGATGAAGATTTAATTTAATTTACTGTACTCAACGCCAGAACTAGATAAAAAAAAATGAGGTTAGGTTTCTGTTAACTGTTTAGGCAATCACGTAAATCACGTACATTTTGCACGACAAAGGTTAAATTAATAAATGATAGTGTTTACATTTATATGACATTTCAGTCACACCATGAATGCAACAAACCTGAACGAATTTTCTAATTCCAAAACCACTTTTTTTTAGGATTATTTATGGACGTTTATTTGATATTTACAAATGTTTGTATACTAACCAATTAATTTTCGTACAAAACTTATTTACCCACTTTAATTTTAACTATATCTTGTTGAAAATGTGTTGTAGTTGTAAATGACTAGTTTCGACCCAATTAGTCGAACAATTCACATCGTGCCAGTTACTCACGTCTTGCACTTTCGAACTTCCAATGATGAGGTAACAAGTGTAATTTCATTAACTAACAAATGATTATGTTCGAACGCGAACTTTCATTCTGAGTATTCATTTCCGATTTAAAAGGTTATATGCAAATGGCATCTAATTATCTACGCTAATTTTCAAACGAAGCACTTCGCTGATGTCTTTCAAGGTATTTAATTGTATTGCAGTAGAACCTTTATATCCATTATTAAAATCAACATCAATTTAACATTTTATAAGACTATTACGTTAATTAAACATTGAGTAATAACTCGTTTAACCACTGAATTTCAAAAGTTTAAATGCTAGTAACAGGATCAAGGACGCAAGAGGTGAAATATTAATATTCCCTTTTTCACTTGCACTCATGTTTAATTAAAAGATCGATTATAAAAGGTCTGCTCACGTCGAGGCGTCCGCAAACCAATAAGCGTATCCATGTGCTTCTTGCAAGAAACTCTCTCTTTGCTGCTTATGCAACGATAGCACGTGTTAATCGCAAATGCACGTTGCTTCGCAATTTTATTCTACTATCGTCATTGCTGATATTTTAATAACATATTTTCCTTTTGCTTTAGGTTCCCATAAGAATTAAATATCGACAGCAATGTTTGCCATTGGAAAGTTCAATTTCTTAGACTAGATTAAAAAAATTAGTTGTCGATACGGAAGTGATTGGTATAGCTTGACAGATTTTCACTTCCCTTTTAACTCCATTGTTAAATAATCGTAGGCGATAAAATGATAAAATCATACTAAATTAGTCAATCAAATTTCCAATTCACTGTAATAAAAAGCTTTAAGTTTACTCTAAACAATATAATTTAATTATAAACTAATTGTGACGCTAAACTGTAATAAAAATCCTTTCGGAGTCTTCACTTTCGTTTTCAATACGGCCTTCAACGTTTCTTCTTCGTTTTCTTTTATTAAAACTGATCTAGATATTTTTGACTTACCTGTAACAAAACAAACCAGAAACGTACCAATTTCCCGTCGACACACTTTCACGCAAAACACTATCCCAGTGTAATCAATAGCTGATAATTATCGACGACCAACAGCGACTGCCACCGTACTAACTGACACTTCTTCGTCGGTGTAAGGTGTTCTGCCTTTGCATAATCCGCGTCGAGGCCCCCTTTTCACAGAAAAAATGCCCGTTTAAGTCATTTGAGTCAAGGTCTGTGAGTTGGACTTGGCGTGCAGTTACACTTAAGAACAGTGCAAGAATGTAACTGTTAGGTAGGCGCAGATATTGTTAATGATAAATTTTGATCTGCTATTATGTGGAATGGGACGAGGTTGCAACATGGTCTTAATAATTTACGCCGAGACGTAAAGTGTACCATGTAGTTAGTAATTAAGGAAGTTGTCTTGTCTACCCACTAGAAATTTGTTGCGTACTAGAGCGTTGAATTGTATGGATTTAAATTTCTTACATCATTTAATAAATGAAAATAATGTCTACCACTATAGTTGTAGTTTCTTTCACATAAAATGTTTTGGCGACATATATGCCCCTATTAGGGGGCACTGCAGGATATCTTTTATGGCTAAAGGTTGATACTTAAGGATCTTCAGTCACAATTGGTCGGATTGCATATTTATAATCTTACAAAGTTTATAACTGATACATGTTTCATAGTATTTATTTTTAATTTATAGAAACAAAATCTGACATGAAAAACGACACGTACTATTAATGCCAATTATATTTCTCTTCAGGGGCAAATTCTAGCTTAGAATAACAACTGCTAACCAACTCGACGTGCGGCGCACTTGAAATAAGATCAAATTTGGCAAATTTGTCATTTCTTATTTGGTGGAAATTATCTATTGCATTAAAATGTATTTTCTGCTACATTTAGCATCAAAATAAAACAAATTCTACCTTGGAATTACAACTGTTAACGAACTCGACGTGAGGGGCATTTGAAATGAAATCAAATTTGCTAAATTGTTCATTTCTTGACAGGTGGAAACTATTGCAATAAAATGTATTTTCTGCTACATTTTGCATCAAAATAAAGCAAAGTCTAGCTTAGAATAACAACTGGTAACGAACTCGACGTGCGGCGCACTTGAAATGAGATCAAATTTGGCAAATTTGTCATTTCTTATTTGGTGGAAATTATCTATTGTATTAAAATGTATGTTCTGCTACATTTAGCATCAAAATAAAACAAATTCTACCTTGGAAATACAACTGTTAACGAACTCGACGTGGGGGGCATTTGAAATGAAATCAAATTTGCCAAATCTTTCATTTCTTGACAGGTGGAAACTATTGCATTAAAATGTATTTTCTGCTACATTTTGCATCAAAATAAAGCAAAGTCTATCTTAGAATAACAACTGGTAACGAACTCGACGTGCGGCGCACTTGAAAAGCAATCAAATTTGCCAAATTTTTCATTTCTTTTTTTTTGTTATTATTAGCCCGCAACATCCCATTGTTGGGCAAGGGCCTCTCCCATAAGGTGGTTGTTGATCTATTCTCCCATAGTGATCAATTCTCGTGGGAGAAACGTGTGGCAAACTTGGAATGCAATCAAATTGGTCATTTCTTAACTGGTGGAAATTATTTATTGTATTAAAATGTATTTGCTGCTACATTTAGAATCAAAATAAAGCAAATTCTAGCTTAGAACAACAACTGCTAACCAACTCGACGTGTGGCGCACTTGAAATGAGATCTAATTTAGCAAATTGGTCATTTCTTAACTGGTATAAATTAGTTATTGCATTAAAATGCATTTTCTGCTACATTTTGCATTATAATAAAGCAAATTCTACCTTCGAATGACAACTGCCAAGAAACTCGACGTGTGGCGCACATGAAAAGCGACCTTGCTCCTATATAGCCCTAACAAATATTTAAAAAAATAGACGTTTAAACAGCAAGTACCAATTGCAAAGCAAAAAGACAATGACCGTGAGGACACGGGTGCTTTAGGGAATTAGAAATGAGACACAAAGAACAGAAGGCAAAATAGACAATACAGTAATATCAGAGATCAAAAGGAAGAAAGGGAAAGCAGAATTTAAAATAATACAATTACATTTTAAATGCAAATAACTCTCATTGATAGGATTAGAGAGAAATGGCGCAAAATGAGAAAGGCTTATGTCCAAAAATGGACCGAAAATGATGGCTGATGAGATAAGATGAGACAGCCACATTTACAGTGGAGTAACCAAAATTAAACAGTATAGGATTACACATCCATATTAATAAGAGGAAATACATTCAGAAGTTATTAAACTGAATACGCTCTAATATATGCAACAAATACTGCATTAGCTTCAATTAATGACCTTAAAAAATATATTACTGACTGAAGATCTAGGATAAGTATTAATAATATAAGATATTAAGGCAAAAATAAAATTGAGAAGAATAAGACAGCAAAGAAAATATGTGACAATCTACACTCCCACTTGAGACGCCTCTTGTGCACTTATTAAACCGAAATTACGCTCCAACCTGCAACCTTGAAGAGTATCATATGCACATACAATTTCGAAACATTGGTGCAACCATTACCATAATTATATGCAGAGAAGTGATCGAACAAACCGCACTTTATAAGACTGTAACTCCGTAACGAAGCATTTTCGGACCCATGCTTATATGAACTTTTCCTCTTGTTTTGGTATGCATTTTAGTTGCAACCTGTATAATGATGTATAAGCTGTATTAAGGTATTTAAGTTACTCTTCTTCTTCTTCTTCTTCGTCAGCCCCTCTCTATCCACTTTTGGACGTAGGTCTCCCTTAATCCTTTCCATACTTCACGGTTCTTTGCTGCTTGCATCCAGTTTTTTGAGGCCACTTCTTTTATGTCATCCAGCAAACGTTTTTGTGGCCGGCCAATACTTCTTCTTGAACTGCTTGGTCTCCATATTGTAGTTCTAATTGTCCATCGTTCGTCTGGTTTAAGCTCCGCTACTCTTCTACTGACGTCTATAAGTTTTGACCGACGACGGATTTCAATATTACGGATTCTATCTCTAAGCCTTAAGCCAAGCATATTTCTTTCCAGGGCATGCTGAGCTGTTCTTAACTGTTTCATGGGTTTTTTCGTAAAAGCCATTGTCTCCATGCCATAAGTTATTATCGTAAAATGCATTTGTCATATACTAGCTGTTTTAATTTATTTGGTATTTCGCTTTTCAGAAAATAAGACACTTTGCTAAATGCTGTCCATCCTTATCGGAATCTTCTAGTAATTTCGTCCGTTTGGTTAGCTTTCCCCAGTTTAATATGTCCTAGGTATATACTGCTGTGATTTCCCCTCATATTATATTTTAATACTTTGAGGTTTTAAATAAATTAAATTTATACATATGAAACTGTAATACAGTAAACGAAATTGTGGCTGGTTAAACTTACTATGTTGGGTGCCATAAACAAATTAAACTCTTATACAAGATCTCCTTTCCCGTATGGATATTAAACATATACACAAATTAATAAATTGTTTAACCAACACAAGTCAAATATTTTCACAAACCTTTTAAGTTGATCTCAGGGAAGCTGCTACAATTGGTCGTTCTGTATAACTTTTCTGTCTGGCAACAAACAAGTGCAACAAAAGAAAACAGGGAAGATCAAATTACCATTTCAATTATGAAAATTAAATCGCAATTATCTGTGCTTTCCCTTTATAAAAACATATAAATTAAATGTGTCACACAAATTAAATACAGTAAAACAACCACGAGTGTTTATGTATCAGTTCTTTTCTATTTTGTTGAAACTTAAAACCTCGTACCTGATTTCAAATGTGGCAGGCCTCGCAGTAATTTTCATTTCGATCCTGCTCGCAGTCAGTTGGACGGCAATTGCGTTGTCCGTGGCATTATCTAAATCCAGGAAACCGCAATCAGATGTACACATGTAAGCGTTTTCCCAATTTTAAAACACCAGTAATTGTCTTCTAAATAGCTAAATGCGAAATTCAACATCTAACCTCAAAATTGATTTTCAGTTAAGTATATTCTTATGGATCCATTAGTTTATTATTATAGCAGTTTTTGTTTCGACGAACTTCCTTTTATTTTATAACACTTTTTTCGATGAACTTCCTTGTTTTATCCTTAGTGGTTGTAATTGAAAATATTTATTTCATTATTTCTTGCAGAATAATGACATTTAATTTAATTTTAACTTTGACGTTTAAATTTTGTACTTGTCTAATTGAAACAGCACACTAACGAATGACTCTGCTTCTTAAAAAAGTGAGAAGCAACCCACGCTAACTTCAATTCTTGCCAAATTCGTAATTCTCCCGATAAATTTTTAAAATTTCACATACGCAGAGAAAACAAACACTTTAAATCGAAGATAAACTGGGAATACACATTTATTCACTTAAATACACGAACTTGAACATAAATTATAATAACTTGCGAGCTGCAGGAGGGACGTACTTCTACTTCAACAGATAAAATTCAACTAACTTTTTTTTTTATAACAAAAAGTTTTCAGAAATTATTTTCCGTTGCTAAGATACGGAACAAAACTTTCAATTTTTTATGTTAACCCAAGGGTGTCACCGATCAAATTGCATATCTACATTAACTACACTAATTGCAAGTTTCTATAAACTACAATAACTTCCTTATAATTAAAGTTACATAACAAAGGAAAACAACAAAATGTTCCTTGAAAATTTTCTCAAATAATGATATCTCACACGACGTATTTCCAATAAAGCATAACACAGTTGACAATTAATTTTTCAATTCATTAAATGAATTATTATAAACATTCAAAGTTAATAAAAATTAACACAAACCTTCCTTACATACATAAGTACATTATTTCTAACATATTTTTCTCTAAAGAAAAGTATTATATTCTCGAATTAACATTTTTATATCAAGCTGTCAAAACCATTATGTGTTTACCAATTTTTGTTAAATTACAGCTCAAGAATGCACAGATAAGGTTGAAAAGTATCCTCTACGCCTTCGCAAAAATAAGTTCAACAAAACAACCTGTTTTGAAACCTGGAAGTCAAGTTACACAGAAACAAAGAACCAAATTCCTGGATCGGAAACAAACATTTACCTCATATTTGAATTAGGTATGTGTGACTAAACAATTCATTTTTTATAAAGTAGCTTGAATTAGATTTACTAGAATTAGCAATAGGTTAAGATATCTTAATTAGAGCAAGTTGTAACACGGTAATATTATATTCTGTCACATTTTCTTCTTCTTCTTCTTCTTTTTCTTTTTGATAGGCCAATTGCCTGTTTATTCCAGTGAATTTCTCCATCTTTTGCGGGGTCGCCCTGGATCTCTCTTCCCATTTGGTACCGCGTCTCTGGATATCCTGACTATCCTGTTGTCTCGCATTCTGGATATGTGGTTGTTCCATTCTGTGCGTCTTCTGGTAGCCCAGCTGCCTATATCTTGTATGTCACATTCTTGACGTATGGTTTCGCTTCTTACATAGTCACGCAGGGTTTTTCCTGTGATTTTGCGCAGTGTTTTCATTTCGGCTGCTTCCAGTATTCGTCTTGTTTTTATCGTATCTGCCCTTGTTTCTACGGCATATGTCAAAATTGGTCGTATAACGGTTTTATATATTCTGACCTTGGAATCTGTCGTGAGATATTTATTTTGCCATATAACACCGTTCAGGCAGGCTGATATCTTGTTGGCCTTATAAGCCTGATGTGTAACTTCTCTTGTTAGATTTCGATTACCTATCACATTTTCTATTTGAATATTATCGATGACAATATGAGATGGTTCTGGTGACATGATTTTGGTTTTCTGATCGTTTATCTTTAATCCCGCTTCTAGTGATCTACTATTTAATTCTCATAACATATGTTGCAGATTAGTTTGATTGTCGCTGATAATGACTATATTATCGGCAAAGCGGAGGTGATTTATGTATTTTCCATCTACGTTTATCCCTATTTCGTTCCATTTCAATTGCTTAAAAATGTCTTCAAGTGCTGCAGTAAACAGCTTAGAAGATATGTTAATTTTAATTAAGTTATTACTATCCCAAAAAAGTGTATTCCACAGTAATCCAAAAAATGAGAGGAATACTTCGCGTGGCCGTTCTCATATTTTGAATAACAAACGAAAAATAGTTGAGTAAGCAAGATGATATTTTCTTTAGTTTTTAGTTTATACTACAAAAGCATGGCAGCAATATTACGTGTAAACTTAAGCTGGATATGAATAGGCTTACCGTGTCTTCTAATTTTTTATATCAATTTCAGAATTTTATGCAATTATACATAGCGTTTTTAAATTGTTTGTAAAATGCAACACCCTGTATATTATTATATGATTGAAAACAACTATTATGTGTACGTTAATGTATTTAATTCAACATCTAAAAGCAGATATACAGTTTGGTGATAGAGTTCTCCACTTCATATTTAATGAATTTCACATGGCCCCATAGAAAAAAATCTAGCACCTCATGAAGGCATAGTAGAAAAGCTGTAATAGACTAATTATACCAGCAATTTAATTTAAAGCTCACGACGCCGAATTTTCTAAAACTACTATTTAGAATTGTGTCAAAAATGTTTTCATCATATAATTATTTCACAGTTTTCTCATAAATGTCCATGTTGACCCATTTGCGCATGCTCACAGACAGAATTTTTCACGAAATACATGTTTTATAGAATTTTGGAAATACTTTTTTTAATTCTGAACAAAATTTTGTAGAAAATTCATACTAGCCGTATACACAGCCGGCCGCGCTGGTCTAATGGTTAACGCATTTGCCTTTAGATCCAAAGGACGCGGGGTCGAACCTGGCCGACGTCGCGTCGGTGAGATTTTTCTAGCGGGGAAAAATCTGAAAGTGCGCCTTCTGTCGGATAAGAAGTAAAGCCGTAGGTCCCGTGCCACTACGATGTGTGACACGTTAAAAATCACTACTGGAGTTGGAATTACCCCAGATAGGCAAAATTCTTAGTTAGGGTGTACAATACTTAGAGATGCTTGGAAAACCGCGTCCCTGATCTCGCTCTTTCAAATCAATCAATCAATCAACCGTATACACTCCAATCCATAACTGCCCAGGGCCTTACTAAAATCATAAAGCACGTATGTCAGTAAGACGCATTTTGTGGGATATTAATCTACTTACTGAGCTAAGCAGTTTTGCGATGGGGAATTCACCGGAATTATTCAACAAAATTACAATGTCGTAGCTACTTGAAAGTGAAATTCTAGTTTCTTTCTATGTTAGTTTTTCAGTGCTTAGTTTCCGCGTGTACTGATTACACAAACTGTACGTAGTACCTACAGAAATGACTAACAGTTGACTATTTATATCGTTAACAAATTAACAAATCTGTTTGACTAATTACTGTCTGTATGTCCCAAAACTGTTATGAAGTAGAGGGAAAGCTTACCACCATTAGTGGCTAATATCTTCATGACTAATTTTGAACATTAATTACAAAATAATGTAGAATGTTTCCCTAAGGTAGGGATCACATATGTGGATGGCAAGTTTGACGTTTTAGATAGATAGATTCACGTGTTTGTCAATCAATTAAATTTCACGTTTGATCCAATAAACTTAACATATAAAATAAAAAAACAGAAGACATGCTGATTCTAGATGTATTACAAATAAGAAATAGTTGCAAATAATTATAATTCAATGTTTACAGGAAAGAAACTAATTATAACTTTGAAAAGCTCAGGGTTTTACGACATTAACTGCTGTCACTGTAATCAAGAAAACATGTCTCTAAATGAAATATTAAATTACTACGAAAGCATTCATATTTTCAAAACTAGGGGAAATATTAATTTTCAAAAATAGGCCACTAGCTAACTCAAGTTTTGTTCATTTGTTGAGAACAACCTCTGCGATTGAAACTATAAACATATAGTCAATTTCATTACGCAAAAATGCATTAAATTGAAACAATTCTGAATATATTTTCTGAATCAATTTATGTAAAGAATAACACGTACGGATTTAGTTTTTCATTTTTTAAATTGACGTTTATATTTCATTTGATTAAAATAAACACATTGCCTGGTAAATATCATACGAGACACTTTTGTTAAAAAATAAATCCGTACGTGTCTTGCTCTACCACGAGGCATTACAATAAAATATCAAGCATAACTAATTTTAGCGAAAGTAATATTGGACGAAATTACTTAATTTCTAATGATAATGTTACTTAATACGGTGGGTTGTCTAACCCCTGTCCTTATCCCCCTTAGAAGCACCTATAGCAAAAGGACAGCGCCTCATAATTTCATGCTGGAAGTAGAAATGGTTTTATTCCAAATGCTCCCTTAATATTTAAATCGAGGCTCAAAACAGAAGATTCTCATGATGATATGAACCATAAGAATTATATGCGATGGTTAGAGAAATTCCTGCCAAATGTACAAAATAATTCTGTCTTGGTTGTTGACAATGCTTCCTACCATAACGTTGAAAATTAATACCTGTATGGAGAATATTTAATTGATGAAGTTGAAGAACTGATTATTCAAGTCAGCGGTAGTTATGATTCAGATTCGTATTTAACCTCAGAATATGAAGTTGATAAGGATGCAGAAAATTTAGTTTGCGTACCGTTACCATAATTAATTATTAATTATAAATATGATTTTAACAATTGTGTTACTTTTAACCTTTAAATTATACATATTTTGTTAACTTTATTTACTGCTTTAAATGTTCTTTATGTAAATCTTGTTCGTAAGTTTTTATAGTTTACTAAATCACAAATTTAGTAGAGTTATATATGACATGCGTAATAGTTTTTTAAATTTTGATAAAAATGTAGTTTTATTAAAACACTGTACTTTATAAAACTTAAGATTATTAAAATCGTTACTTCTTAATTTGTGTTTATACACAGTTTACGTGTAAATGTTTATAGTAAAACATCTGCATTTGCTTATGATTAGATATAGTTTTGAATTTCAAAAAGTTTGACTTTAATTAAGACTGTAGCGCAGTGTAAAACACAACTTTTAGAGCTTTAACACTATCAAAACTCTTTTACTGCTGTTTCAGTTATTTAAATTTTACATTCAAATCCTTGTATATTAATATTAGTAAATAACTAATTTTTCCTAAAGTATTTACAAGTTCCTTTTTTCAAACTTCTTTAAAATAATTTAAATTATAAGTGGGTTCTAAAAACGAATTCAAATTTTGCGCGTCAAAGTACCTGACCGTTTTAGGTTTTACACTACAGCTATATCGTTGCCCTTTTATCTCTAGCCATCTCTCTTCTTAATCTGTCCATTTCGCGATTAATGAGAAGTTGAAACCACTCTGCAGCGATCGATTTTTCTTTGTATTCTTGTCACTGCCAGACACGGAAGATTCTAATGGCCGTTTTAAACAAAACAAGTATCGGTGGTACTTAACGTTAAATATTTGATATCGATTTATTGCACACAATCAGCAGTACAACAGACAATTATGAAATTGTGACTAATCTTATCGCGGACCGCTGCTTGTATAAAGCAAACTGGATTTTCCAGATTATTCCAGTTCCACTTAGCAGCCTCCCAAATATCGTGAATATTTCCGGAAACACGGAGAACAAATACATAAATTGCGCTACTTGGTAATTGATGGCGTCAGATGGCTATTTAAAATGGAGTTGAGTACTACAAGATGGGGGCTGCGTGAAAAAAATTGTCCAAACGGGGCCGCGCTTTAAAAATGTTTGGGAAGCTGTACGCTGGTAGGTACCCAGAGCGTGTACGTCACTCTCGCAAAGTTTTCCGCCGTCTTGCTAATCGTGTGCGAACAACCGGTCAGATTTAGTGCAATAATAATAGAAATAAACGATTCAAGCGACCCATTAGAAATGAAAGAGAAGCGGACATACTTGCCGTTGTTGCTGTAAATCCCTGATTCTACTAGAGAAATGTCCCTAGATTCTAGCTTAAGTAATGCGACCGTACTGCTAATCCTAAAATCCGCAGGTTTCCATCCATATCATATCAACCTTCACCAACAACCAGGCGATAATGATTTCGAAAATCTTGTGATTTTTGCAATTGTTATCTCAGTTAATACCGAATTCTTTGAACTGACGAAACTACCTTTAAAAGTAACGGCAAAGTGGGTCCTCACAACGCGCACTATCGGAGTCAAGAAAATCTACGGTGGTTGGAGGAAGTGGACAGCCAAAACAGGTGGAGGCCCAACTTTTGGTGTGGTCTCCTCAGAGATCAAATAATTGAACCTTACTTCTTCGAAAAAACTTTAAACAGAATAATGTATGGCGATTTTCTTAAAAATGTTCTTGGTGAGCTATTAGAAGATATTCCACTGATAACGAGAGCCTCCATGTGGCTGCAAAAGTATGGTAAGAGTGCGTTTTTCGGTTCATGCTCGACGTTCAGTAGAGGATTTGTTCCGCACAAGAAGGTAGGGAAGGGCTGGTGTGCATGGCCACCGCGTTCCTCCAATCTAACGCCGTTTGACATTTTGAACATCTATAACTACGAAAACAAAGAAGTAAATAACTGTTTAATTTTTTCTTTGTTTTAAATACTTCATCAACCGTAAGAGGTATCAAAAAAATTTTAAACAGAAAAGAATTCTTTTAAAATCGTATCCAACAGAAGCAAATATGACCTATGCTTCCATTGAAAAGTTTAAAGTTGCTTCTGGTTTTCTCCGAAAAATTCTAGCAAAGCTAGATAATAAATATTTTGCATATGCTTTGGTAGTAACATTTTTTTATCAACTTTACAGTTCCTCGCGATTCAAAAGAAAAAGGGTGGTGCGGGTGTTCTGAAACAGCTTGTATACAAATTTTTTCTAGCTTTTTTTTCAATTTACAATTTTTTTTTCATTTATCGTACATTCTTCAACTTGAACATGTCATGCTTTTTTAAGAAAATACCATTAAATACAGGACCAGGTGTGGTGGTAGCGCAGTTGGTAGAGCGCTCGCTTTCTGAGTAAAACGTCGATTCTGGCTTGGATTTGAAACCTAAGCATTATTTACTATGCAGATTTATAAAAATCTTGTACGGCAACCCACCACAAACAATTTCCCAATCCGGCTTGCAACCGTGGGATCTTAATGCTAAAAACCTTCTCTGCAATTCCTGTCGTTCAGGTTCGACGTTAAACTGTAGGTCCCCCGTGTTTCTACCTTAGCGCTGAGGAGAAACACGTGACAGGGAGAAGAGGCCGATGCCCAGCAGTGGGACGAAAAGGCTGTCAATGACAGTACCTTAAATTGTAACCACCATTTCTTACTTGCTGGTATATTAACATTAATCGAATACATTTTATAGAAGATTCATAAAATTACGATGTTACAATATTATATAGTTGCATTGTGTGGGTATTATAAATTTATATATCACTTTATTTTTATTTATGGTACGTCTTAGATTATTAAAGTTGGTGTTTGCTTAATGAATATACACAAAATTCAACAAAGTATTAGTAATTATAGAACGTAATTAGAAGATTTAAAAGTAAGATGTTGCTACAACTGTTTCTTATTTTAAAGATTCACTAGTTAAGAAAATACAGATTTGAACGATTGTAATAGATACGCCAATGCCAATGTTGGAAGCTGTAGAAGACTTTCTATTCTATGTATTATTTTCGGCTTCGATCTTGTCTTTCAATACGACATTATATACAAATTTGCTATATAGTTGTTATTAAAACAAATACTATGTTAGAGAACCTACACATTCGAAATCACGTCTAAAAGTGTAAAATCCAGTTTTAATAATAGATATCTTCACCAGAAAAATGAAATTTTATGTGACAACACCCAAAATAGCTACTTACAACTAAGTATTTTGAAAAAATCTCAAATTTGAGTGAAGATCTAGATATACAATCAGGAGTTGCTGCTCTACAGATTTGTGCAAATGTTGTTAATATAAAATTACTCTAACTTATTGTCAACTAGTTGTATACGTAAAGCATTTACCTAAACACAAATTTTAAATAACATAAGTTAATAAGATGTCAACTAGAAGTACAAGAAAATAAATTAACCTGTTAGTAAACTACTAAATATTGTTCCAATTTTGGTAACTTTTTTATCACTTTAAAATAGTGACTAAATTTTTTTATAAAATGGCAATATTACATATTTCCACCCAAAGTTTATCTACTAGCAGAATTATCTGAAAATATGGGTTTATCCGTAGTGGCTTCAATCACAAATCCTTTGGCCCCAAACATCCCTCTTATCATCGGTCGAAATACCTCCAGTAACCTTTGCAACCTCAACGCCGAGTTCTGTAAAGAAAAACGTTTATTTCTTTTTCGGTCTTATTTTAACATTTTTGTACTTACTATCATATAATCTCCTACTGATTCGGAAACTTTAGTAATAAGACTGAAACCGGAACCAAAAAGTCGGCTATCCACCTCTAGAGAAACCGCCTTGTTCTTTTCGAAAATGACTATGTCTTCCGTGGTTGTTGGCCGCTTGGTCGTTGTGGTAGTTGGTTTATATGTCCATGATGAAATGCGATTGTTAGGCTGAAAAGTCCAATAATTAATACATACTGAGTAAACTTCCACGCTTAATATAGATAAAACAAAGGCCATTACTTTTCCCTGTGGGCGCACGCAAATTGTATGCAAGTAATTATATTTATTAATATGCGTTTCAATTAAGTTTATTGTTTATCATCGATAGAATTTATTAAGTAGTTGATTTTAAAATAAATTTAAAAAGAAAAATCCGCAATTGTTTTTAAACTTTCTGGTTGTAATTGTAGAACTAACCCTTCATGAAGGAATGTCTTGCAGGGCTTTTTAATTAAAATTGCTAGGTATTGTTTATGCTTGCAAAAAATATTAAAAGTTACGAAAGCGCGTTTGAACATTAAAATTTTTAAACATGCAATCAGCTCTGATATTATATAATTTATTAAAAAAAATGTTTAAGAGTTAAGTTTTTTCCTAATATATTGCAAAGAATGGGCTTATTTTGCTTTATTTGTTGTTCCTCATAGCACAGGACTTTCAGAAAACAGCTTTTAGGAATCGAGCAACTAACTTCTTAATTAAATTTAAAATTTTACAATAAATCTACACCTAAGAGGACTTTGCCAATATTAATAAGATTGCTTGAAAAAATAATAAAGAATAGAATTAACAAGCACACGTAGAGTATTCTAAACATTTTACGTGACAGGCAAATAGTCCTAACAAATGCTTTAAACAAGAAAACAATTGTTATGTTATATTTGCAATATATCGCTCAAACTCAATTAAAACGAACATGACGAATCTAATTTTTTATTTCCAGTAACAAAACCTTCTTAAGATTATATAAATTATTCTCTACACATAATTTACGATATTTACATGACTACAATTATTATACAAAACAATTAGTATATACAGACGTTACAAAAATGACTTTACTCAAGATCCTTTTGAAAACTGGAATACCCAACATTAACTAAACTAGCCTAGTTTACTTAAAATGTTATACATTGTTATTGAAATTCAACATTTGAGCACAATTCTTTTCTTCTATTTACTTCTATATTAGAAAATTATAAAACAAACAGTCTGTATTGAACGTAAACGGTCTTGTACCAAACTTAACCTCACTTTCGAGGAACAATACCTTTAGTAGGTTAACATAACCTGTGCTTCGAATTCAGGTTTGAAAAAGTTTGAGTAAGAACAAAAATTTGAAGGGCAACCTTATAAGTATTGTAAGGACTAAAATCTATGATAAAGCGATCATGGAGTATTTTTGTGTCTTTTAACAATAAATCACATGGTAGTGCTTCTAAAGGCAAGATATTTTCATACATTTTGCGAAATAATTTCTTTATATTTACAGAATTATTCTGCCTGGGGCAGTGAATCAGCCAATGCACATCACTTATATTCATTGTGTCATATTTAGTGTGTTTCATGGTATCAGCAAGGCGCTTCGGAGCAAATATAGGCTTCCTGTTGTAACGTGTAGAAAACGTATACAATGTTGTCATAAATATTAGTTACGTGTTTTGGCTAATTCCAACTCCAAGTGACCAGTTAAAAATTACATATATTCAGACTTGAATTTTTAAAAACGAAAACCGGAAAAGAAAATTGAGAATTCACGGGTAAAATCTCACTGGGTCACACAAAACTATCTCCCAGCAGTTTTAGCGTCCATATCCAGAAACGCCAAATCCAGTGCTGACGTGGGCGCCGCCACCGCCGCCGCCGCCGCCACCTCCAATGAGCCCGCCGCCTCCACCTCCAAGGAGGCCGCCCAAGTTGAATCCGACATTGGCACTAGCTCCAGTTGACCCATGAGTTGAACCGGAAGCAGAACCGCCGAGACTTCCGCTGGTAAGTTTACTAGTGAGGATGGAGATCAGTGGACCTGCAGCTTCCAGTTTTTTCCCTATGGCCCCGCTAATTGCTCCTGCGATGCTCCCAAGACCATTATCTGGGGGATGGATACCCCAAGCTATGTTTTTGGGGATATTAAGATGGTCCAGCTGGTCTACCCACTGGGTCTTCTGATCGATGAACGTGTTGATTTTCTGTGAATTATGATTATGAATGTGTGGACAACAATGAGAGTGAGTTTATGCGTTGGGAAGGTTGGGAAGATGATGATTTGAATGATCATACAGGGTGTCTAGCCCTGAAAGATCACAGTTTTTAAATTTTATAATCGCCTAGGATATTTCCCTACTTTTTGACTTTAAATAATTTTTGTTGTGAAATAGGACGTGTATGAAAATTAAACTACTGTGTGTAACTATAGGAATTAAGTCTTCCTTAGCTTTTATTATACCTTTTTTCAAACAAATCGCGCTTTAAAAAATTATTTAAAGTTTATAAATCAGGAAAATACTTAAGCTTTCTATTATTATGATAAATGTTCAGTTAACTATAATCTACCTAACTTATTTTATTTCGTTTATATAATTAGTCTAATTGTATAATTTTAATTATCTATGATATAAATTTTGGAAATTTTAGGATTTTTTTGTTAAATTTTAATAATTCCTATGAAATGGCCCATACATGAGAACAAAATTGATACATAGAACTAAACGTTTAAACTACTCAAATCTTCTTCAGAAATAGCTCTTTACAGGAACAGCACATTTCCGTTGAAAAATTACTCCGACGTTAGAATATCCTAAATGAGGAAAATATTACAGGAGTTTTAAAATTATTATCTTAATTAATTTAAATTAATTTGCTTGAATTTATCGTATTCGTGGTACCTAAATAATTCTTAATTAATCAGTTGGTAGAAGATATAGAAATTGATAGAAGAAATAGCAGAGATAGTTTTAAAGCTGATTTTAATTAATACTATGGGAGATAAAATGACATAAAGTATGCTTAAAATAGAAAGCTTTAAAACCTAATTTAAATTTAGGATTACTGACCTCGCCTACACTTATGTAATTTTATTAAAAACAGATCTATGAGTTCAATCGCTGGAACAAGAAATCATTGACCTTCAAGGGCGAATTCATTGATGACCTTTTTTGCTTCGCCTAGAGGTATTGCTGTTTTATTTACTTCGTTTAAAGGCTATTTTAATTGTACCTGCACGTAATTAAATTAGTTCCGATGCAGGTTTAACGTTTACTGCAATTTAAACGTACAGAAAATTATAAAATTTCAAATTCGCAGACACCTCTTAAGCTAGAGAAGAATTGTAAAAGGATATCTACAATTTTATGCTTATTCAAGGTTTCAATATTTAAAAGGCAGTTCATTAACCTTTCTTTAATGAATAACTTTTACCGGCTAATATTTCAGAGGTATTTAAATGTAAGGTGCCGAAAATTGATTAATATCTTTAATTTTTGCATTACAATGCACGTAATCTTTACCAAGTTATAAACTAATTAAATATGTCTTTCGCCATATTTCAATTCAACATAGTTTAAATTTAGATCGCTGAAAGATTAACAATTATATAAGAAGATTTTTAACACGCAAGCAAAAAGAAGTTAATTTCCTGCTTACGGTGCCTAAATTTAGAAAACGAATTATGTGAAGCCATTCATTTGCCATGCGTTACAAGTATAGTTAATAAAACGAAAAGGTAAAATTTTACCCACTCTTACTTTGATCTTGTCATTGCGAATGATATTCTATAAACCGTTTAGTGACCTTAAAGTTACTGGATTAAAGTCAAGTTGCAAAAGGAAAATTTTTATATTTCGTTTAAATTTTTGTAGCAATTGCAAGGTTAAATTTAGAAAGGAAACTAATTTTCTCTTTTTACTTTAGAAAGGTTACATTGCAAAATCATTTTCCTCTTATCACCTGTAATGTTCACAGAAGGAAACAAACGTATATTTTACTTTGTAATATTGATATATTTGAAGATGAAATAAGCCCTTGAACTTTGTTATACATCAGACTTAATCGTGTTTTATATTTTCAAAATTAGAAATTATGTAATAGAACATTATATTGTTCTACTAAATTAGGTTCTTAAGGCAAGGCAATTTGGAAGTTATGCATATTGTAATGTCTAAGAACAAAATAGTGGTTTCTGTAAAATCTTATGGGCAGGATCTTTTGTAGACACCCGGAAAAATCTATCTCGTCTCTACAATATAAAATCGCCTTCGCCCAAAACAGTAGACTTGCTTCTTCCGCTCTAAATGTCAATTTCTTCAGTATAAGAATTCAAATTTTATACGGATTTCCTATCTCAAATTGTGATTCTATGCCGAAGGTTAAATTATTATAATCCTATTAACATTTATAATGTCATCCTTTTCAGGATGTGGGTGTAAACTGCATTACGTACATTTCAACTTTCTTTACAGACATCTTCAATATATATTACCTTTAAAAACCTCTTACTTTAATAATTCTAGGAAGCTATTAGTTTTTTTTTATGGGAAAGTAAAAATGGCCTTACAGTTTTATTCCTCTCTTAATTAGACGAACTAAATCTAAAATGTTCGCGTTCATAATTTCTTTTTTTAGAATACTGCAATCGTTATAAAATACTTACGTGAAAAACGAATCCAAGCAAGGCGTTCTTGATGGCGAATTTTGGATCTTGTGGGTGATCCACCGCTCTCTTGTCCCGGTTTTCATCGTCTTCATATTCGACTTCCTGCAAAAATATCGGTAACCGTTCTGCTTAACATTAAATACTTATTAGAAAGGGAAATGATAATGACCAAATTCGCAGGAAAAAATTAAACTTTACGTTTGCGTTTGATTTTCAACTTTGCAAAGCGTCGCTTGTTAAATGGAAAATTGCGTCCAGGTACAAATTTTTGCAACAGCTGCTGCAAATTATGAAAGTTTAAACTTGCTAGAAAGCGAACTTGTTTGAGTGAAAACAATCCGCTGGTTCTGTTAAGGCGAGCTTGAGTTTTCCTTATTGCAGACAATGCCTTCGGGGGTGATGTGGAAACTTAAATAATCGTACTTCTAAAAGAGAAAATCGCACAATGTGCGCGATCTTTTCCATAAATCACACCTGGGAATATTTCGCTTAACCCACATTCAGTAAAAAGTGAAAAGCGCGTGTGTTTCAAATCATTAGTTAATTCAAATCAGGTTCTTTTGCAACGCGATTGCGAAGAAGTGGTCGTTTAGGCAATTTTTTATTCTTCGGCCATGTTTGCGGCGTAATTCCGAAAAATGTGAAATTTCCAAGTGCATGCATTCAGATACGATCATCTCAAGAAATTAACTTTCACTCGCAATAAAAGACCAATTTATTTCTGAGCGGTTTCATCCTCTGCTTTCTTACTCACGCTTTAAATTTTACAATTGTTTGCTAATGAAATTCGCGGAAACAATAACGGATGTTAAATTCCAAACCATTTAAACAACTCTTGGCCAATTATTTCCTAGTTTTGGTTCCGGATTTTGTTATTTATTTTTATCCACATGCACGAAACGTGTTATGTAAAACTAATTTATCATTTGTGTTACATGTGCGGGTTTTCTTTCGAACACAATTTTCGGTTGTGCAATGCAAAAATATCTTACGTAAGCGAGCGAGGATGTCAATTAAATTTTTATTAAATTTTACACTTATTGTTTTGAAATGCACGCAGCATTGAATTCGCAATAACAGGGTCAAATGGCCCTTGTGTGCAATTTAAAACTTGAGCGCGCCTGAAAATACTTAATATGTAGGTAGCGGTAAATTGCGAAACTTCGAAAAGAAGAAAGACTTGTAATTACTCTTGTGAAATTATTATCTTGGTCAACATAAATGTCAAATGGTTATTTTTATCTTCGATTTTTCTGCATATTCAATTAACTACCCATGACAATTTTTCAAAGGCAATATTTTTTGTAATTTTCTCTTCGGTTATTAAAATTCTTTATAGTTAATCAAAAGAATTTTATTTTTGAAAAAGAAACTACCGTTAATAAAAGCCCAATTAAAAAAATTTCAATACTTTGGTAATATTTAAAATAAAAATATAAATTTGGCAGTCATTGATCTCCAAACAAAAAACAAAAAATAAAAACGCTTAAATTACGTTACCATACGTTATTTCATCTCAATTAAGCTGCAAATGACTGTAACTTTTACTTATTAACTGTCTGGCATTTGTACTTTCCATTTTTAGCATTAGCATTTGTGTATTTATCGATTCCTGCGAAATCTCGTTTATAACCTTGCTTTACGTCGCAAAGCAATATTTTTTTGTTAATTTGCTCCTGTTTCGCATTCCACACGCGGAAGCCGTTCAAAGTAAAGGTGCAACATTAAATTTAAAACTTAACCTACATTTCATACGTACTTGCAACTGAGGGTCTATGGATGCCTCTAAATGAACTTGTCTTTTGACTAGTGATCTGCATTCCCCAAAATTGCATAAAATCGCTAGGAAAACGAGGCCCAGGACTGCCAGGACGTGCTGCCTCATGTTTCTGAAATATAAAAGCTCACTTAAAATTTTACCAAAATCCTTTTTCTAAAATAATGGATGCTATTCCAAAGCCACACTATTTTTCCTGGGGCACAAACAAAATCGTCACAGAAACAAGCACTGAATCCAAAAAATGGAACAAAGATGGCGTTAAAATTGGAGCAATCCCAAAAGAAAAATAAAAATGGCGTCCAAAAGCCCAAGCAACAAACCCGCAATGGAATACTAACAAATTAAGCGTCTCTTACACTTAGAATGGCGACTAAAGAGTGAATGTGATAAAGTTTTAAAATTCGTCTTATTTCTAGCGCATATGTAGGTCGCTCACTCTCGGCAAGAGACAGCGAATGTAGACGCGAGTTTAGGCGAATGAACAGCAAGGGGGTCAAGGAGGGTGCCTCCGGAGCCAATGGAACATCCCAGCCGGCCCCACTTGCGACGCCACTGCATTTTTGGCGTCCTTTTCGTTATCCGCGACGTCCATTGCACTTCACGGTCTTGAACTTGAACCGTTTATATTATAAGTTTAACGGCCTTTTAAGACAGTTTAACTTTTGATATTTGCATTTGAAAATTAGGTATACAACCATTTCAAAAATATGTAAATTGTTGATTTTCAGAATATAACACAGTGGTATCAACTCTATTTTAATTACATGTACAACTATGTCGGTAAAGTATAGAACAAATTCGGTATCTTTCGAAAATACAGTTTCCAAAAAAAGCTCTTCCGCATTTATGATATCATTCATGTTTAACAGATGTCACATAAGATTTTCTAAACAAGAAGCTCAATTATTCAAGTATTTTATACAACGTTTATTTCTCGCTAAATTATTTGCCAAAACGGAAAAAAATAAGAAATACTACCAAAAATTAATCATTTATTATGATTTTAAACAGTCCGTAGTTCAAATTATACAGAAATTCTTCTGTGTGGAATTCATTTCTCGCCAGGGCCATATAAATGCTCTTGTAAATTGTTTACCAAAAGTTTAAAATATTTTAAACTAGCAAAAATTGATAATAGTAGTTTAACAGAAATCTTAAAAAATGCGTTTTTGCATTGAAAACTCATTTTTTTATGTATTCTTTAGCACATTTGTATTTCTTTAAAGTCATAAGAAATGTCATGTAAACTATATGTTAGAAGCGGAAAAAACCATGAAGCAGGCGGAACTAATAAGTATATGGTGAGTCTGCACAAGTCTGTGAGTGTTAGAAACATTATAAGCTCTATATTTTGTGTATTCAATAAAGCTGCATCCATTTGTATTTGGAAATATAGGATGTCTCGCGTAAAATATTTCTTAGAAGCGTAACAATAATTGAGGAACCTGTTTTCAAATATAAACATTCATAGATATTAATTTGGCAGAAATACGACAAAGTAGCTCATCTTCCTTACCATAATATTTTAGTATATTCTTTTTGTAACACAAGGTATAATTTAATAACTATAATATTCTACCACAACTTAATATCTAATTCCTTTATGAGTAAACGTATATTAACAAAAATTACTTGTATTTGTTAAGTGTTGATTGCAACCAGCCACAGTTTTGGAAGAAAACATGGTTATTTCCAACTTTAAAACAATATTTAATAACATTTATGTTTGAAATTTTATAAAATAATGATTTACCTGCACATGCATCTAGCAATAAACAGATAACATTTGGATCCCTAAAAGTTGAAAAGCCATTTAATAAAATTTGAAGTATTCATTTCGAAGGTGTAAAACTGTCTTAATCTGGACAAGATCTCATCTAAGAATTACACTAAATATTGGTTGCACTCTATATTAGGGCCTTATGTGTACTGGAACAAAATATCTAAGTTAAATACCTAACCATTTATTGCAGGGTTTGTTTAGATTAGAGTAAAAACATCTTTCAAATTCTCGTTACTTTGTAGGATTTCATATAAAATTCGTTTACAACTCATCTTGCGTGGTAAGTGGTTGCGTGTTGGTGCTTGCGTTGATTTACTCTCCACCGTTTGCTTGCCCGTCGTTTGCTCGCCCGTCGTTTGCTCGCCCGTCGTTTGCTCGCCCGTCGTTTGCTTGCCCGTCGTTTGCTCGTCCGTTGTTCGTTCACGGGTCTCTATGCTCGACATCTGTTTGCTCGCCAAGCCAATTGCTTGAGAGACTGATGTTTTACAAGCAACCTATTCTTAGCATATGATATTGGGAATTCTCTAAATCTTTTAATTCTTCTATACTTTAGAGGATGGTTTGAATATTAATGTTCTGAAGTCTACTCTAAAGAATATTAGTATTCAAAGCATGGTTGCCTGTTGTACTTTATATTTGCTAATATTTATTTCTCTACTCCTAGTAACATTCACGAGAGGTCAGCCTAATTTTTATGTTTAATATATTTTTAAAATGTTGTTAATTTCGATAATATAAATTATGTTTATTCTTTGAGGCTTTCGCGGTTTTTCGAACTGTCAATATTACAATTTACTTTCGGCTTAGACCGCGTCGTCATTTGGGAACACACCCAGCGTTATCAGGTAAGGACAGAACTGTAGCTTGTCTGTCGTTACAAGCATTTGCTCTAGAAAAACTATTGCTCAAACTTCTAGAGCAAATTCTTGTAAAGGCAGACAAGCTACAGATCGGTCCTTACCTGATAATGCTGGATGTAGTTCCCAAATGACGGCGCGGTCTAAGCCGAAAGCCTTCTTCTTCTTCTTCTTCTTCTATTAGACTAATTAGTCTGTTTCATAACAAAGTGCCTATATTATGAAGGTGAATCAGCTGATGATGTTAGCCAGCTGTCTTTCCATCTTTTAGGTAGTCTCCCACGATCCCGTCTTCCATGAATTGCTTGGTCTCTGATTGACTTTATCAGTCTGTTCGGGCTGACTCGGTCTACGTGTTCGTTCCACGAAAGCCGAAAGTAAATTGTAATATTGACATAAATTATGTAGCCAGTTTGAAACGATATTTAAAACTTGAACTTCATAAATTTGTAATATAATTCTATATTTTTATATCGGACCAGCCGTTTCTACATCTATGACCGCACACTTACATACTTATAAATAAATATTTTATTAATCACATTTTTGCTATCCTTGGTATTTAAACGACTATTTCTTTAAAATATCAATATCCATATTTAGAGAAATTAATACCGCCCCTAAACCTAAGTTATCTGAAAATAAAAGTAACGGTTTCAATTATAAAGCAAAAGATAGTTTCAATTATTTTGCAGGCGTACATCGAACAAACGGATGACGGGAAACTATCTTTGAGAGCTTCGCTCTCAGCAAGCAATTGGCATTCGAGCAATCGGTGGCGAGCAAATGGCGGTGAGCAAGTGGTTGCGAGTAGTAGCGGTGAGAAAGCGGTGGCGAGTAAATAACCGAGAACCGTCATAATGTCTGAAATGATATCCGATAATATAATATTTACATTCTATAAGCATTAATTTCCTTATTTGCAAATTATTACGCTATAAATGCTTACGAATATCCTTAATTATTGGGAGAATTATACTGTCACTTTAAATGTATTTAATTTAAAATTAAATGTTGCAACTTATTTGCAACTGTAAAGTTGTTTGCTCGCCACCGATTTTCCGAGTGCGATTACGCGCTGGGAGCGGTGCTCGCAAAGACACTTTATGTTATATGTAACCCAACAAGGAATAATTCACTAAAGTTAAATCCGAAGACCCAGTGGGCCATTCTTCCGGCTCATCTTGTATTTCATTTGTTACAGAAATCTTCTAGGTACGTATGGGAGGTGAAAATACCTGAAAGAGGACATTGATGGTTGCTCTCAGCGTTAGCTAAATTTCTTTAAAATTCCGGGCCAGATATTACCATGTCAAAATGTTTATTATATGCGTTTAGCAACCAGTACGGATGATTAGAATATTGTTCAACTATATACGAATTCGGGATTTATTCTGATAATTTTGTTGTTTTCCTAAATTTATTATATTTATATATTATAATGTCCGCTAATATGTTTATTTTCCAAATAACTTCGCGCGAAACATTTATTAACACAAATTGTTTTATTATATAGAATAAGTACTATATTATTATTATTCAAATACATAGCGGTATTAAAATATTGATTAACACTTCTCTTAATTTCGTAAATGCGTTTTTCAGACAAATATTTGACAATAAACTCCATGTTTTTAAGAAGAATTTACTAAGCACCATTTAAAATGCAATAAGAAGAGTACAAATAGTGTATTCATTAATTATTATTCATGTATCGAACCTAAACATGCACACAGTGGAAAAACTTAATGACTTCAAAGATAGGCAATAATTTATATAACTTTAAATATGAAACTTATATAATACTTTATAACTTTAGTTTATAATACCAACTTATTGTATGTTTATTATTCGAGTAAAATGTCTCCTCGGAAATCATGTTCCAAGCATACTTTCTGTAGTGTGAAAAAATCAGATAAGTTTCATACAATTAAAAACCAAGTACTCTATAATTATGTTGAAAAAAGCGAATATAATGGAACAATACCATAATTAACAAGCTGACACATACGAAATTAGAAGTTGGGGGTTCGGTTGTTAGTATACTATTAGTTTTTTGTGTCTAGCGTAATTATTTGTTAAATAGCAGCTAATACTAAAGTCTTTTATGCTTTGAGGATATATAACTGTTAAAATAGAACCTTTAGAGGCCTATAATAAGTAGTAAATTGTAATTATTGTAGCCATCAACATGAAATCTATAGACTCAGGTCGCTTTTTCTAGCTATTAACGTAAAATTATGTTTAAACGTGTGGAGAAAGCCTTTACAGCCTCTTTCGACTAGGTAGCATTTAACCAAAAAACAAAATATGGAACCTTACAAGTGAGAGAAGGTCCAGCCTTTTCCTAGTAAACTAGTATCATTTTCAACATTTCCCAATCGAAGAAAGTCTAAAAAGAAATAGATTTTAAGGTACTGTGCGCCAATGAGAAGAACAGGACAAAGTTTAAAAATTTTACTTTCTAGGAAGTATTGAAATTCTAGTCAAGGTTAATTTATTGTCTTGTTACGTTGATTACTTTTTTTTTAAATATATAAAATAATAGTAATTGTTTTTGGACTCAAATCTTAATTTATTTAGAAGTTTTAATGCTGATGTACATGCCATTTTGGCTAAAAAACATGTTTTTGCTTTTAAGCAAGCATCGCTTCTTGACTACAGTATTTAAAATAAAATACTAGCCTGAATATTGATTTCAAAACTGCATTTATGAGCCAGAACTATCACTTCAAAAGTCACTTTCTCGATCAAACCTTTTAATTAAGCTTTACGCCGAGTATAAAAGTTCCTTCTGTAGTATTTTATTACTGAAAGTGCCACCTATAAATAACACACCTGAATTGGAGGAAACTATTTTTTACAACTGCTATTTCTATGATTAATTATCTTTTGTTCTTCTTAGCAAATTATTGTCTACACAATTAAAACCCAAACATCAGTAATATACAGTTTAAAAAGCTAAAAAGAATTAAACTTGGTTGCATATTCATATTAAAATTAAATAAACAGCATATGCTTAAACAACTGAACAGTTAAATAAGTAGAAATTAATGTAAATGCGAAATCCTTTCTATATGATAAAATTAAAGTTAAAGTTACTTAAATTAAAAATGTTAAAGAAGCAAGTATGAT